>APFE031387121.1:45681-59697 GCA_000404065.3 Pinus taeda
GATTACCCCATTACTATTGTAGTTGTACCCCTTATTAATATTGTTGTGCCCCTATTGTCCCCATATTGTTATTATTGTGCCCCATAGAATCCCTTTATTGTTATTTTTGTGGCTTTATATTATTATTGTTAGGTAGGATAGGTTATATTGTGACTCCTTATACTCTTATATATAGAAAGGAGGTTTTATCATTTGAATCATCGAAGAATTGTTCATTTATGTAATGTAAAGGAGGTTTCCCCCTCGAAGAGGTTGAATTCTAAGGCATTGATCTATCTTTTCTATCTTTTCTTGAGCTGGTTTCATAACGCAGGCCATCCATACCTGATAACATCTCAAATTGGCAGGTATTCGAAGGTGACGAGCAAATCCTTGAGTTCCTACATTGCGAGAAGACATTCAAAAATGCACTCATTGATGAAAAAGAGCATGACAGGCTTATGAATGAAAGTGGAGATGAGGAAAAATATCAGTCCAATACAATTCCCAAGTCAATTGTCAAGATGGAGCACTTGTATGACCTGCATGATAAATTTAAGAAGCCAACTAACTGCAAAACACATAGCTTATCCATGAAGTAGGAATCGATCAACCTTGGAACCAAAGAAGACCAAAAAATTGTTAATTTGGGCCTGGGATGCTCTCCACGAGAAAAAACTGCATTTGTTAATTTGTTTAAAGAGTACAAGGATGTCTTTGCATGGACATATGATGACTTAAAAACCTTCGATACCAGCTTTATGCAACATGTGATTCCGTTGGAGAAGGATGTTAGGTCATACCAACAAAAGCTTCGCAAGATGCATCCAAGCCTAGAACCGTTGGTGAAGAAAGAATTAAACAAAATGTTGGATGCCAAAATCCTTTTTCTTGTTAGACACACCTACTGGGTAGCCAATCTCGTGCCAGTAAGAAAGCAAAATGGAGACATCAGATTATGTATCGATTTCAGAAACCTGAACAAAGCATCGCAGAAAGATAACTATCCGGTCCCTTCTACGGAACACATTCTTCAGTGCATTTCTGGGTCTGGAATGTTGTCCCTATTGGATGGTTTTTCAGGATATAATCAAGTGTTGGTATCGAACGAAGATCAGCTTAAGACAACCTTCAACACTAAATGGGGCACTTACACATATCGTAAAATGTCGTTTGGACTTATTAATGCAGGTGCCACATTTCAGAGAAATATGAACATATCTTTCCGAGGATTGATTAACAAATCAGTAGTAGTGTACATGGATGACATTACTATGTATTCGTACCGCAAAAGGGATCATATTTGTCACCTGCAATAGATTTTCGAAAGATGCCAAAGATACGAAATATCGTTGAATCCCAAGAAGAGTGTCTTCGCAGTTACAAAAGGGAAACGACTGGGTCATATCCTCTCTAAAGAATGGATTGTTATTGATCCTAAAAGAATAGAGACCATCATGAGAATACAACCCCCTGCAAATAAAAAGGCAATGCAATCTTTCTTCGAGAAAATTAATTTCATTAGAAATTCATTTCAGGTTTCGTAGAAATAGTGTGTCCCATGAAACTAATGATGAAGAAAGACATTGTGTATAGGTGGAGTGATGAAGCTAATAAATCATTTCAGTGAATTAAGGAGGCCATCGCAGAAGCTCCTGCATTGGTCAGCCCCAATTTCAACAAGGAATTCTTCTTGTACACTTTCGCTTCTGATGTTTAACATGCCACAATCCTCACTCAAAAAAATGATGATGGCAACGAAGTCCCTATTTCTTATATGAGCTCTAATCTTCAAGGAGCAAAACTGAACTACCCAGATGTGGAGAAATAAGGCTTTGTAGCTTTTAAAGCTGTAAAACATTTCCGCCCTTATTTATTAAAGGCCAAGACTAAAGTAATCATTCCCCATCCTGTTGTAAGAGCCCTCTTCGTGCAGAAAGAAATGGGTGAATGGAGAGGGAATTGGATAACTACTCTTCAAGAATACGACCTCGAGATTAAATCAGTGAAGATAGTTTGAGGGAATGGATTGTGTGAGCTTGCGGCAGAAGCCTTTGCGGATAAAGAAGGGGCATTCGTAGAACCAGAAGCATAGAGCATACGGAATGCACAAGTAGAATTCAGGGAGGAGCCCCTATGGATTAATGAGACGCCAATGTGTGAGCACGAAATGTCAGAAGTCCCTTTGGACCCTGAGTCGTGGTACTATGACATACGTTTTTATTTAACACGGGGATCATGTCTCGAGCACATGGATGCATCACGAAGGAGAGTGCTCAGATTGAAATCTAATCAGTATCACTTGGCCAATGACACATTATACAGAAAAAATTATGACGGAGTTTGGCTGAGGAGTTTGGAAAAGGATGATGCCGATCATGTCTGAAAGAAATGCATGAAGGCCCAACAGGTGGTCACTATGGTAGAGAGACCACTGCTCACAAAATATTAACAGCTGGATATTATTGGCCCACAGTGTTCAGAGACTCACATGTCTATGCTCAAAAATGCAAGGTATGTCAAACTGCTGCAGGACGAGAAAGAAAGCATGTCGTTCCTCTCAGGCCCATTATGATTTATTGCTCGTTCCAACAATGGGGCCTAGATGTCATAGGCAAGATCACTCCAAACTCTTCATAGCAGCATAAGTATATACTCACGGCGACCGACTATTTCACCAGATGGACCGAATCCATCCCGCTTTGGAAGGTAAACAAAGACACGGTAATATCATTTATAAAGAAATTTATTATCAACAAGTTTGGCATCCCTGACACTCTCATATTTGACAATGCTTCTTACTTTTCATCACTAAAATTGACTTAATTTTCTATTGATAAATCAATTCACATAAGGTATGCATCAAACTATTACCCTCGTGGAAATGGAGTTATAGAGCCCTCAAATAATAACCTCATCTGCATAATTTGTAAATCCGTCACTGACAACCAGAGGAATTGGCACAATGCTCTAACAAATTCTCTTTGGGCCGATAGGGTCACCCCAAAAGTAGCATTAGGAAACTCCCCATACTTCCTCGTCTATGGAAAGGAAGCCATCCTACCTCCCAACATTACCCTCTCTTTACAGCTCTCCCAAGCATCAAGAGGGACCCATTCAGTCTTACTTCAAAAAAGGATCAACCAACTGGTGAGATTGGTGGAATTGAGAGATAAAGCCATAAATAAATTTACAAATCACCAAATGATTGTGAAGAGATGGTTTGATCACCATCTGGAAAGTGATAAAGATTACCAAGTAGGAGAGATAGTCCTGAAATGGGACAAGTTGAATGAGCCAAAAGGAAAACACAAGAAATTCCAACACTTATGGCTCGGCCCGTTCCAAGTTGAGGAAAAAATTGGTCAAGGAACTTACAGATTAAAAACTTTATAGGGAGAAACTGAAAAACTCCCTCTTAATGGCCAACATCTTAAGAGATACTTCCAATAACCACCACATGGTGGTTACCTCCTGAGTAAGTTAGGATTCATTTTTACTTTTTCTGTTAGCTTAGTTATATTTTCCCCCTGTCTGTTCTTGTTTTTCCCACAAAGTTTATTTTCCTTCTATTTGAATTTCATTCCTTTCAGTTGATTTATTTTTGGTCTTTCAGTCTCATTTTCACCTTTTATAACCTCTTTTGATTGCCCTCATTCACTATCTTCAGCTTTTTGCTTCCTTCATTAACCTGCTGATGAGTCTGCCAATCCTAAATTCATTGTTACTTTGCAAATCAAGCAAACTTTAAATGAGCCTATGAGAACTAGAAAATCAGTGGTGGAATTCAAATCGATGCCACTCATTATCATCTTTTGGGAACTAGGTAGGATATGTTGATAACCTGGATACCTGGAGCATGTAGGGACATCTTTATAAAATGAAAAAATGTGTAACCACAGCTGGACTGGCATGGCAGAATGCTGCATTTTTAAAATCCCACTCAGACCTAGCCTATAATTTCCTGTAAGGTTTGTAGTTATTCTCCATTAGTCCTGTCCACCACACTAAGTTTTCCAATACCTGTCATCTACAATTAAACGTCCTTTCATGGGCCAAGCTCACTGTCATATACCCTGTGGAAAATCCAATTGTGTTGTAGTCCTTGTGCCCGAAACTGGAAGGACTTATTTAAAAGAAAATGAAATGTCGAGTCCTCGTGCCAATCTAGAAGGACAGGTTGTTTGGGAAGCCAGTTGGAGTAGGGACTGTTGCTGGGCTCAGAGTACCGGTTGATACAGCAAACCCAACCTTGCTTAAGCGGTTTAAAAATATGGCATGATCCATGAATGCACCCCATTCAATCATACAAAAATATAGCACTGAAATTCTTACATAAAGTGCAGATAAACATATCTACATCAAGTTTGATGAGCGATAAAGAGCTGAGGTACACACCTAAATATGTATTGACAGACCAGTGATGGCCCCGAAAGGATTTTTGAAAGTAGAAAAAAGGTAAAAGAGGGTCAATAAATCCCATAATACTACCTTTGGAGAATGCTTGTCAAAACCCTATCAGTAAATAGAAGTTATTTGTCTTTATCTCGCCTAAAGAAATTAATGTTGAAGTGGAAGCCACGCTTGCCCATCTATACAGTTCGCATTTCAAGTTTATCTTAACACCCTGATGTTTTATTGATCCAAGGTTTATTTGAAAACAGAGATAACTAGTTCACCCAACGGTTTGCCATTTTTTGTGGCCACAACCACCACCCTATTAAAACATGCTTTGGTAGAAAATTTGAATGGTTCCCTTAGAAGTTTGATCTTTCACTTCTCTGAATGATCTATTTTTATCTCAGGAATTTTAACTTTGTGCCAAGTCAAATCTTCAATTCTTAATGGTCAAGACCCCCTTGAATAAATCTCTGTTGCATGATTCATTCATAACCTAGTCTAGCCTTTCATTCATATCCTTCATCAAGACTCTTTCAATCCTCATAAACCTTCATGGTGCCCTATGCCCACACATATAACCACCCCCTCTTTACCCCTCAAAACCTTCCATCGCACCTTTATTCCTATTGTAACTCTTTTATAATAGAAATTCTTTGCAAAGCACGCATGACTTAACATCTCCGCACATCCTCGTTGCATACCTTTATTATATAATCACAATTCGCATTGTTCAAGTGGAAGGCCTATCTCTAATGAATAAATGCGAGACCTAAAGCCCAAGCTTCAACATTCTGTGAATGGTATACCGACCGGCATGATTAAGCGCAACACATTTTATTTCGAGTCTGGAGCCCATCAAAAATCGCAATTGGCAGAACTCTACGGTCATACATAAGGCGTGATGTGAACAACGGACCTGCCAGGATTATCAAGAATAATACATATATTTTCGGGTTCGCTTCCCCAATCACATATCGCAATCAGCGGAGCCCAAGGTTTATATATAAGGTGCACTGTGATATACCAGACCCGCCGGAACTATTAAACGCAGCATATATATTTTCAGGTTTGTCCTATTGCATATTGCAATCAGTAGAGCCCGAGGCTTATACATAAGGTGTGATGTGATTAGTGGAGCCGACGATAACTATAGATCCAGGTGCATAATATTT
The DNA here is from genome assembly GCA_000404065.3 of Pinus taeda. Taxonomy (NCBI): domain Eukaryota; kingdom Viridiplantae; phylum Streptophyta; class Pinopsida; order Pinales; family Pinaceae; genus Pinus; species Pinus taeda. Next base: position 51,234 of record APFE031387121.1, read on the forward strand.
GAAGTTTGACCTTATGGTCTGGCCGTGGGTTTTCCTGTGTTTACCCGTGTATTCCGATAAAATGTTGTGGTCCAAGTTTTCAAAGAAAAATCCGATAAGGGCGATGTTGTATGTGATTGCCCGCTGCGATGTGCGATTGTGACTCGATCACATCACAACCTTGGTTGAACCAGGGGCCAATTCTTTTACACTCGCTCCTTTTGATTTCAATACGGCTTATCATTTTATAAATTTTTAATGAGGGAAAGACTTGTTCTTAAGCATTTCTATCATATGTTTCATAATCATAAAGCTAATTTTAATTATCTCTGCAGGCGAGGATTAAAAGATGCATGAGTGGATCCAAAGAGTTCATATATGCGAGTGTTTTCTAATTAAAGATCCGGCCTTAGGCATTCTCGTTCGGGTTTCCAAACATTGCCTGTGTATTCCAAAATTGAAGTTGTCTCGATTTTCATCATGAAGAGATGACACAATCATTCTCCTTTCCATCGGCATCCATTCATTCCCCCCTCCTCCCACCAATGAAGTAGAATGGTCCATCAAATGTAACCTCGACGTGTCAGTGGTTACACCGACTGTCCTACTTCTGTATAGTTTGATTTGTATATTGAAAAGAGAATGGAGGTGAAAAGTTAGGGGAAGACTGAGGGTCAGTTCCTTCCACATAAGTATTACCTCCAAAGATGAGGGAAGGACTTTTTTTTGGGCAGAATAGTTTTTTATTGATTGTGCTAATAAAGAAGACCGTTTGTTCGAGAAATATCCTTTTCCAGATTTATTTTCCTCTTCTTTCATGTGTTTGGAATCAAGGTGTTGTTGTTGGCATAAATATAAATATGTTTTTTTTTTATGCATATTGATAACAGACAGTTCGTGATTAGTCTTGGTTATTCAAATATAATTTTCTACTATGGTTAATTCATGACAGGTTGTTGATTCTAAACCTGTTAAACATCAGTTGCAAGTTTTATTTGTATGGAAAGGAATGTGAATTCTTGCATGAGTAATTAGATTGCAATTAAGATTTAATACAGCCTTGTTCATTTTTGAACTAGTAATTGATTCATTTGGACTTGGAATCCATATATGATGTTTAACCTCTTTTTTTATGCTCCTGCATGATAGATTAGAATAGTTAGGACTAGCATTAGTTAGAATTAGTGTACATAAGATTTGATACGTATAGGTTAGTTGTTTCTTTTGTTGAATTAATTGAAGTCTTCCTCCAAGAAGCAATCTTTCAACACCTATAACAGTTTACGGGATCCTTTAAAACTCATTGGAACTAGCCACTCCAAACAAGAGCAGATCTAATTGGGGTCTGCAATTGGGTTAGTTCCCTTTGTTGGCACAACGAACATTCGTCGTGTCAACACACTGCTATGGAGAGTGTGTGGTACCTCGATTTTGGTGCTTTGTTCCATATCATAGGGTGAAAGGAGTTTTTAGTAGCCTGGAGGAGAAGGATCTCTAGGTGCATATCAAATTGGGGGGATGATGGGAGGTACAGTGCTATAGGAATTGGTACTATCACCTTTGAGAGGGAGAAAGCCTCCCTTCTTCGCCTCAAAGATGTTATGTTTATACCTAGGCTGAAGAAGAACCTAATCTATGTAGTCGTATTGGAGGATAGAGGCTATGATGATATTTTCAGTAAAGGGAAAGTCTTTCTAAGACACACAACTACCGAGAAAGTGAAGCAGATTGGAGTTTGATTCAAGAACCTATACAAACTTAAGGTGGGAGATTGTGTTGCAGAAAATGTGTGGAGTTGAGATGTTGGAGAACTTTGACATGAGAGATTGGGTCATCTACACCATGGTTCCTTAAAAATCATGCAACTAATTACCACTAATCTCCCTAAAGGATCCCTTCACCAACAAGATGTCTGCAAGGGTTGTCCCTAAGGGAAATATGTCAAATCCACTTTCCATGGCCGAGATAGCATAGTTGATGCAATGTTGGAGTGAGTCCACTATGATGTTTATGGACCCTTTTCTACAACCTCCATAGAAAAACATAAGTACTATGTTATTTTTAATTATGATTTCTTTAGAAAATGTTTGATATTCTTCATGGGGAAGAAGGATGAATTTCTCTCCAAATTTGTTGAATTCAAAGCATTGGTTGAGAAGGAGACTGGGAAGAAGGTAAAGGCTCTCAAGAGCGACAATGGAGGTAAATATGTTTCAAATGTCTTCAAGTATTTTTGTGCCAAAGATGGTATTTGAAGAGAACTGATAGCACCCTATAACCCACAGCAAAATGGGGTAGATGAAAAGAATAACAGGAGCATAGCGGGAGAAACAAGAGCTATGTTCATGATCAAGGGCTGCCATTACATCTATGGGTGGAAGCATGCAACACTATAGTCTACTTGCAAAACCAGAGTACGCATCGAATACATGGTATGATCACACTAGAGGAATCTTTCTCTGGGAGAAATTCTTATGTGTCTCATTTCAGAATATTTGGAGATTCATTTTATTGTTATGTCTCCAAGGATTTGAGGAGGAAACTTGAGCCTACAACAGAGTTGGGAGTTTTTTTAGGATATGTCGAAACCCCACACAATTACAGGGTGTATTTTCCTTCACTAAGGATGACAGTTGTGAGGAGAGATGTCAAGTTTGATGCGTAGAAGTCTATGAGATGCTATCTAGAATGCGAGTTGAGTATACCACCAGAGAAAGAGCTTCTAGCTCTAAAGAAGGAGCCTCAAGATGAGCTTCAGGAAGTTGTAGTGCAAACACAAATGGAGGAGCAGAGAGGAAGTTGAGTAGAGACACCCACTCAACCAGAAACATCTAGAGAAGGGAGAAATGGAACTTGATAAACTATTTCTCCCCACCATTGTAAAGTCCCAGCAACAACTTAAAAAAGACTCCAATTCAATGAAATAATTTCAATGCAGAGACAGAATACTTGAGGCGAGGTGAGGATGTTGAGAGGTTGTGTATATATAGGCTTTCCGAGCTGTCCAGGAGCACGAACCATTTGTTAAAAGTCGTTTATCCTTATCCTTTCATTGTGGAAAGAATAGCGAGCCCTGGCGTAGAATATAAGCCACGAAACGTGTATGGCAGACACCGAGATTGCAGATCCATTCGGTGACGAAGAACAGCGAAGAGTTGGAATTTGAAAGTTAAACAGCCCATCGAATTTGACACATTTTAATGATTTAAACAAAAATATCGACTCCGTAGCAAATTTGTAATCGTATTTTACGGGCAAGTCACCCCGTGATACTCAATTTGGCCTGTCAAAATCCGTCTGGGCGGTGGCAACCACCAACAGGATCGCAACTCGCGCCGCCGCACTCAGGACTTTTGATGCCGTCTCAGGTCAGGCATTCAAACAGGGACTGGTCTTAGTTTCCGAATATCCGGAATTTGTCCCGTGGAATTCACTAAAATCTTCCTCCATTTTTCGCATAAGTCATCACACATCCCATCGCAACTTCTCTTAATCTCAAAGAAAACAAATCACCAGCATGGTCGCGCCGCCACGCTCATGACTTTCCTGATGCTTCTGCGGTGCCGTGTCATGTCAGGGATTAAATGTAGATTGGTGCCATATGGATTTCCCCACTCAACCTTCACTAAAATTTTCGTCCCTTCATGCATGAGTCATCATGCATCCCATCACATTTTCTGTACCCAGCCATAGTTTAATGGCATCGATTCGATACATTAAAATAATTGGCCGGTATAAAATTTATTATTGCAAAAATTCCAGAGTTCACATCTTATAAAGAGTAATATATATATATATAAATAAAATGAAATGATTTCTTTTACTTGGTTTATTTGTTTTCAATATTAATTATCTGTGTCTATTTAAAATGATTTACAAATAGAGAAAGATAAAACATCTTAAATGTATTATTTTTAAAAATTGAAAAAACATATAATTCAAATCTAATAGTATAAATTCATCTTAATTATGGATCTAGCAAGAATCTAGAGGAATTCGAGGAATTTAATCTCTTGAAGTGCAAGATAGTGCAAAACATAAAAAAAAAATGTACCTCCAGAAATTATAATTATATATATATCAACAACTTGAAAATCCTTATGGAATAAAATAGCTTAAACATGCAATTGTAACAAATATTTTCTCCATTCGAAATTAACATTTAATAAAATGATCAAAATGTAAAATAATGATACTTGAAATGCTCTAACGACAATGAGTATAGATCTATCTTAACCATGGATCTAGCAAGAGCTTAGAGGGATCAAATCTCTTGAGGTGCAAACCCTTTTTATAATACACACCTTAAAAGAAAATGTACCTCCAAAGCTTTCATCCCTCTAGTCTCTCCATTTATAAATTATAGTGTTTAATTCTTGATTTTTTATTTATAAACAAAAATCACATATATTAATTACTACAAATATTGTTAAAATGGTCATATATATATATATATAAATTAATGGACCACACACATAAATTGTATAATAAATTTTTATTACTATGTTAAATTTTTGATAGTGAAACCTTATAATACTATTAGTTGTTTTTACTAACTTAGATTGATTTTTTTAAAATATAATTAAATTCTGAATTTTAATTTATTTTAAATTAAAATTATTATATATAGATATCACTTGACTTTCTAAACTTAACTATACCATTCATTTTTCCATTGATTTGGTTGTATTAAAGTAGCTTTTGAGAAAAACATTAACGCTTATAATTTGGTTATACATATGGTTTTGTACTTTATTATAGCATATGGTTTTGTACTTTATTATAGCAAATGGATGGTTTTGTACTTTATTATAGCATATGGATTTGTATTTTCTATTTATTTAATCTATTACTTTTTGCCTATGCTTTTCTTAGAGCTCATTGTTTTTTACTTTATATTTATCCAATTTATGATTTTTTGTTTATTAAATTTTCTTGGACAAGATAGATTATTGTCAAGTGAAATTAACTATAACTTTTTTCTATTTATATTTTTCTTGACATTTTTGACATACTTTCCTATGCCTACACATTTCTTACCTTACACCTATACATTTCCCCTTCTCCCCTATACTAAGTTGTATAGCATATCTCGGAAAAAAATATAATTCTATATCAAGCATGAAAATTCAAAAAAACAAATAAATTAGTTAACATAATATTAAAATAGTTTATTTAAATATCCAATTCAAAGATGAAAATATAAATAATATCAACTTTATTTAGTTTTTTCTTTTATTTCAAAGAGAAATAGAAATATTTTATTTATAACTAACTACCATATCTCATTTCTATCGAATTATAATATAACAACTAATAAACTAAACACAATTATAGTCCCTTAATAATAATTAATTTTTCAAATACTCTAAATATGATATATTATTATTATTATTATTATTACTACTACTTTGTTTGTCAAGTTGATTGTGATCCTCATCTCATTTCTATCGAATTATAATATAACAACTAATAAAGTAAACACAATTATAGTCCCTTAATAATAATTAATTTTTGAAATACTCTAAATATAATATATTATTATTATTACTACTTTGTTTGTCAAGTTGATTGTGATCCTCTAGGTTTGACCTATGGCTTGAGAAGTTGTGACCCAAGGGCATCTAAGTTGTCAAAATCAGGCATCTAAGTTATCTAAGTTGTCAAAGTCACCCAGCCTAGGCCACACCAGCCCTCACCTGACTTTCCTGACTCATAAATGGTGGACATTGAAATAATTTAATATTGAAATGTTTTATTTATAGATTAAATTATCCACATTATTTTTTTTCTATTAACATATTTTTAAATATATTTCAATACTGTTTACTTTTATATATTGAAATATTTTATTAATATTTTTTAAATCTTATATATTAATTTTATATTAAGGATAGAATTAATTACACATCTGTTAACACCCAGGTTGTTCCCTATGACTCCTTAGGGAATACGGCCGGGGTAACCACTAACCAATCTTTGGGCTACAGCTTCTAGCCTAGCTGTAGTTAGAGAGGGCTCTCTCTGTAAGGTTCATCACTGTTTTTGATAAAGGTTTTAGGCTAGTTATGAGATGAAATTTTTGGTTGTTTCTTTGTTTGGTTGGGAGGATGCTTCTGATTTCCTTAAAGTCTATCTGCAGGTGAGATTAATCCATTGGGCAATGGGGTCTTGGACAGTTTTCCCTTGAGGTCTTGATTTTGGTGAGGTGTAGCTACAGGGCCTGTGTGTATTCCATGGAGCAAAATGTAAATAGTGAGAGTGAGGTGAAAAACAACCAGCAAAGAGCAACTAAGATTTCTTTACTTAAGCTGAATATTGTAAAAGAGGTTTGTTATCTAGGAGCAATTACTTGAATTTCCTAAGACAACAACGCACTATGATGATGTAGTATTAAAGGTAGCAGTGAATAATTACTCTTTAAATACTTTATCAGAAGAAAACATATAAGATAGCTTAGATTGAGCTCAGGGTAGCCAATGACCAAGTCCTGAGACTATTCTTTTTCCTTACTACCTAGATTTTCAAGTGTGTAGAAAACATGAAAGACATGAAATAACGATGATCATAGGTGAAATAAAGAGTCATGAGAAAAACTTATTGAGCCATGAAATACACAGGAATCCTGCAACTTTGAGCCATACACCATCAGGAGATCAAGAGACAAACATCTTTGAAGAAATCCCATTGTCTTTTGTATTAACTATCTGAGAGTTTACAATATCAAAATAACAGAGAAGATATCAAGAGATTTTTTACATCCGGAGTCCAACCCCTCTCAACAAACGCGAGGGGGAATATATAGAGGTTACATACAAAAATATCTCAGGTATGGAGTCATCTGAGAGGAAAATATCTCTTACACTCGCACAGGGAGAGTAGATGAGAAGTAATTGCAAAACATAAATGACTCTTTAAACGCCTTTAACTCCTGTCAGGATAATGTTTTGACCTTTGGGCATTGCGGAGTCAGTTGTGCGGCTTTACCATAACTGCAGTGCTGTGCAGCTTTTACTTTTTGTGCCTTCTTGGCCCTGCCACCTGTGCCTGCTGATGTCGTTGTTGCGGTCGAGTACCTGTGCTGAGTTGGCTCAGCGTCTTCATGCTTGCTGTCATGGCTTTTGCCACCTGTAGATGCAATATAGACTATATTGCTGAAGAAAGATCTAATTCTTCAGCTTTGGTTCAAAAGTAGCTTTATTAAGTCCTGCCATGTATCTGGAGGAGGAAGCTGATGCCTCAAAATTGACCCTAAGGTCTCATCAGCCTCTGTATACTTATAGAAATGAGGAGGTTCATCAAACAGATGTGTTACTTCGTTTTGAATAAAAAACAAATTATCTAATTTCTCAAAGAGAGCTTGTCCTGTTATTGGGCCTGTTGAAGATGTCCCTGGAGCCTCAGCAATCTGAATTGCTGCAAAACTGCTTACCCTTTTGATGTATTTATCATGAGAGAGTAGCTTCCCTGATTCTAGCAAGTTGGGAAGCCCTCTGTCCTGCAGGGCTGTGAACCTATTTTGGAACTTGTTTATGTCTGCCTGTATATCCTGGATTTTCCTGTCCAGGGTCTGGATTAGGTTCTTCATTATTGTGACTTTTTTAATCACAGATATAGTTTCAGTTCTATTTCCAATTCCCATTTTCACTAACTGGGAACTTGTTCTGTAATTTAGTACTTCGATCATCTTAGGGGCAAGGTCGGCCATGTTGCCTAGAGAATTTCTTGCTCTGTGTAATTCTTTCCTTGCCCTGCCAATGAGTCCCACTTGTTCATATATAGCATCAATGTACTCCCACTGGTTAGTTATTGATTGTCCAATGGCAGTCCAGATCACTTGCTTGAGCTCTGCTGTCACTTTCTCAAAATTGAGCTGCTTTTCTAGCTCTGCAATTGTCTTCTTTAGAGCTTTCACTTCTCTCTCTCTCTCAGCCACATTTTGCTTAGACTTATCATATTTCTCATTTATCTTTGCTAAGCTTTCCTTGGCTTGATTGAGTTCTGACATCTGAGCTTCTAGCACCTGAAGTTCTTGCCTTAGTTTCTGCATGTCCAGGCTCTCGGCCTGCTCTGTTGTTGGTGTTGTAGTGGCCGGTGCTGTAGTGGCTGGTGCTATTTCTGGTGCCTGTTGTTTTGGAGGGGCAGTACCTTGAGGGGTCTCCTCAAGGTCTATTGATTCTGTGGGTGGCTTGGAAGATTGCCCTGCCTCCCTTCTTTATAGTGCTGCTTCTAAAGTTGTCTCTGTATCCTGTAGCTTTTGTTGGGTGTCAATCAGCTCTTTATATAGAGTCATTAATAATGCTACAGCATCCTTTTCTTGCCTCTGCTGGGCAACTTCATCTGTTTGTGGATGTAAAGTTGGGGGGATCTTCATTTTCTTTTTAATTGCAGCCATGTCTGCATCCCTCAGTTTAAGGACCTGCTGTACTGCCTTGACGTCATTGGGATCATGCCCAAACTCTATGATGATTTCTTCCAATGCCTT
>APFE031387124.1:0-13324 GCA_000404065.3 Pinus taeda
AAAAACCCATTTTTCCTTTTCTCCGCCCAAAAAACCCATTCTCTAAAGTCAAAACTGGAAATTTAATTAAATGCACGCGGGCGAATAAACCTTCAAAAACCCAAAAAACTATAGTCTACCTCCCCGCGCGCATTTTTAATTAAAAAAGGCATCAAATCAATGAGCGGGTCCTACCGCACTAACCCGACGGCACGTCCTGATCTCCGCCAGCCGTCCGATCTCCCGCTCCGCCATCCAACGGTGGGCGGTTGATCCACCTCAGAACTTGCCCGATCTTTTGCGGCCGGGGGATGGGCGGTATTGCTGCCGTACCCCTGCCACGCGTCAGGCGCGGGATGTGTTCGCTGCCCCCCCCCTCCAAACCACTTACCGCCAGAGGGCCTGCCAGGGAGACCGCTTACCACCCTCCCCCTCATGCTGACGTCACGCCTTCGTCAGCATGACGTCACCCCACCTTCCGACCTCTGCCGTGCATCCACCTCACCCGGCCCCACGCATGACTCCGACTACCCCGCCACCATGGCCATGCCACCCAAGCAGCCATGCCACCTATGCATCCACGTCACCCGCCACGTCATCCCTTCCGTACCTCGGGCCCACCATGACGTCAGCATGACGTCATCATAAAAAGGCGCCAATTCGCCCAAAATGCATAAAAAGGGCAAAAAACTGTTGTTTTTTACTGTTTGCTGCCGAAAAACCTGGAATTTAGCTGAGGGCGAATTTGATTTCCAACGGTCAAAAAACCAAAGTCATCCGCTACAATTGTTGCTGCCTCCATTGCTGATCCAACCACACTCAATTCGACCTTTTTCAACCGCTGCAACTGCTCATACGCCGTTAAAACAGGTATTTCGCCGCAGGCACCTTCTTGCCCTCTCATTATCCATGTAAAACCTGTTTCCGGTTCAAATTGCTTCTGTAATTCAATAAACCCTGTGGTTATTCGCCCTCAAAACTACCAGTAAAGACCTCTGCAAAACCCTGCACAGAGAAATTGCCGGGAAAGCCCGCAGCAAACTGAAACTCTGCCCAATTTTTCCGACAAAAGGGCAGCTTTGCGGCCCAGCCACAAGTTAAGAAAAGCTGCATTGCATCCTCCATCACCTCTGATAAGGAAACCTCTGCAATTAACCAGCTAACCAGCTAAACACACTCTGCCATATTGAGACAGGGTGCCCCCCAGAACAGTTAAACCTGTGACAGCCTTTTATAAAACTTTCAGAATTGCTCACTGCAGACAGAGAGCAGTACCCCTAAAAAATCAATTTCTGAGGCACAGTGAGAACTGCCAATAAACCCAAAACGATGGAGGCGTTAACTGGTATGGATACCTTACCCCTTAATCCACCAAACAGAGAGCTAGAAGCCATACCTTTGGTGGATAAGGATGCGCTCATCACAGACTTTGTGGCACCAAGAAACCATCTGAAGACCTACTGTCAGCTGAGAAATACTCATTTAGACAACAGTGACCAGTATGGGATATGGCAGTCTAACTTACCCCTTTATTTTCTACCCTCTGTCAATATATTCCCAGAAATTATCCATCTGTGTGTAGAAAATTATGACCAGGATCTCAGGGCTGTGAAGTCTCCATCTGGGAGCATCCTGTTTCACATTACCCCAGACTCCATTAACCAGATGCTTAATTACAATCAGACCCAGCTGCTATATCCTTTCTCAGTGGAGTACTTGCTAGATGTGGGCTCCAGACTTTCTGCTCCAGACATTGAGATCATTGCAAGGAAGTTCATGAAGGCAGACTGCCAGCCCTCTGGGCCGCCCCCCTTCTCATATAAGGATTTCAATGAAGTAGGCCAGCTACTGATAGACATGGTGACCTCTGTGCTGGGGTTCACTGCCAATGAACATGTTGACACAGCTATGCTGGTTATGCTAGCTGCATACAGCCCCATGCAGCCCCCTGATATCAAATACAACTATGCCAAGTACATTGCCATCAAGATACATGATCAATTGTCCAGACTGGACAGAGAGGCAATATTCAAATATTCCTCATACATTTACCACTTGTTCTTGTATTATCAGAGTGACAGCTTCCAATGCTCAATCGGGAAGCTAGACTCAAAAGGGGAAAGAAGGTCTGTGATCTTCTGGTCTTCAGTCTTTCACCAGGTTCAGGATTCCCCTTACTCATACAGTGAGTTTGTGGATCAGTTTGTATATCCAGTCATCTGCCTGCTGAAGAGGACTCCCCCTGCAAGATTATCCAGGGATATGCAGAAGATTTTGCAGCTATCCAGAAGCTACAAGATCGGTGACTGGTACCTGTACCAAAACCACTCAGTCATCAGAATTTATGGCTGTGAGCTCTGTCCATACAGACTCCCAAAGTATGTGCCCATGAGGTTGTTTGCTCTAGAGTACTATAGGAAACTGATAAACTCAGACCTAACACATTTTCACAGTGCCAAGAAGAAGGCCAACCTGAAATTCAGGGAAAACCTAGGCCCATTCACAATGAACAAAAAGGATGGGTGGCAGGAAGCTGACCAAATATTAGGGCAACAACTAAGACTCAAGAAGAGTTTCTGGTGGGTCCCTTATGACCCAGAAGGCTTCATAAGTGCAAGAAGAGTCAAATTCAGGCTGCACCCTTATAATCATGCCCCCCTCTCACAAGTACAACCATTTGCAAATCAGGATGAATGGGTGCCTGGGACAATAGTGGAAGAATTGACTCAGGAAGAATTAATGGAACAAAATGTGAAAGATCTTGAAAAAACTCTTGACTTGGAATCTTGTCAACAGGTTTTCAAGCAGACAATCCAGACAGAGGAAGGCATCTCAACCACACAGCACATCCAAGAAACCTCAGCAGCAACTGCCAAAGGAAAGGAGAAAATGGATGAGCATCACGAAGCAGAAAAAGGGCAGCCAAGTACCACACAGGACCAGCAAATGACACAGGATCTTCCCCTGCAAACTGAACAAATTCAAAACCCAGTTTTGCAGACCCCTCTAAACAGTGAGAGAGGGAAGAAAAGGGACAGAGAGGAGATAACACCCCCTGCAGGGTCAGTGCAGCAACCAGAGGCCAAGAGGCCAAGGACAGACCCCGAAGCTGAAATAGAAATAATCGAAGAGATGGAAGGAAGCCAAAACAGGGAAGGACAAGTAAGCCAACAAACGACAACCAGCTCAGTCCATCCTGAACATCCCCAACAGCACACAGTGGAGGTATCTTCCTCCAAACAGCAGGGACAGAAGCCAGCCACAGTCAAAGAGGGGTTCATAGAAATTAAGGCCCAGAATGAGCTGCTAAGAGTACAGCTATATGAGCAGTTCCTTAATACCACCCCAGCCAAAAAACAGAGATTAATGGCTGCATTTGACTTCAAGGATGAAAAGATGATATTTACTCATCTTAAACCAAAAGTCCCACACCCAAAGACTCCAGATGACTACTACAAAACTAATATGGAGGTCTTTGCCAAAGACATACACCCCATGGACCAAATAGAGCTGCACAAGCAAACAGGGGAAATGGTGTATGCCACACTTGCTGATAGGGCAATGCTGGCCCATCAGCTAAAAGAATCACTGAAGCACACCAACAGACAGCTGGATTTGGAAAGATTGTCCTCCTCCGCCAAAGACAATAGAATCAAAACCTTGGAGGACATAATTATTGAACAAGGATATGACCCAAAGGATCTAAAGGGTGCCAAGGCCCTTATTAAAAAGAAGGAGGATGATATAGCTGCATTGAGAAGGTAGGAAAAATTGCCTCCTACTATTCATCCTGACACAGCACAGTTAGCCCAGGAAAAACAGGTGGACCAAGCCATGGAATTACTCCTGGCTATGAATCAGAGGATAAAGGAGATGGAGGTACAATTGGAGAAAGCAATTCAGGAGAAACAAGGGGAAACTACCTCCCAGCCACTTCAAACTTCCACAAACATTCAATCTGCCCCTCCAGCTCAAACAACAGCAGCTCCTATTACTACTCCAGCACCTACCACTGCTACATCAGCAACTGGAGCAACCGTGGAGGCCACAGCAGCAGCAGAATCCAGCCTGAGCATGGAAAAAATGATGAAAGCTGTCAAGGAGCTGGAGGGCCAAGTCTCAGATATAAATGTAACCAAGGAGAAACTGGCCAAACTGGAAGCCAGTTATGACAAATCAAAAATGACCGTGGCTGAAAGAGAAAGGGAAGTAAAAGCCCTGAAAAAGACTATCACAGAGCTGGAAAAGCAGCTCAGTTTTGACAAAGTAACAGCAGAAATCAAGCAGGTAATATGGACTGCCATTGGACAAGCAATCACAAATCAGTGGGAGTACATTGTTGCCATGTATGAGCAGATAGGGCTCATTGGCAAAGCAAAGAAGGAATTATACAGAGCAAGAAATGAGCTGGGCAATATGGCAGACCTTGCCCCAAAAATGATAGAAGTCCTGAATTATAGGAATAGCTCTCAGCTGATACAGATGGGAATTGCTAATAGAACTGAGACTATTTCCCTAATTAAGAGGACTACAACGATGAAAAGCCTAATTCAAACGCTGGACCGAAGGGTACATGATATGCAAGCAGATATATCTAAATTCCAGAACAGGTTCACAGCATTACAGGACAAAGGGCTCCCCAGTCTAGAAGAATCAGGAAAACTTCTCTCTTATGAGAAGTACATCAAAAGAATAAGCACTTTTTCAACCTTGCAGATTTCTGAGGCTTCTGGGTCATCTATAGCAGGCCCATTAACAGGACAAGCTCTGTTTGATAAATTAGACAATCTGTTTTTTATTAAAAATGAGGTAACACATTTATTTGACAAACCTCCCGACTTTTATAAGCATACTGAAGCTGATGAGACCATAGGGTTGATTTTGAAGCATCAGCTTCCTCATCCAGATAATTGGCAGGACTTGGTAAAGCTACTTTTGAATCAAGGATGAAAAAGAAAACACTTTTTGCAACAGCACAGTCAAAATTTCAGGTACAGGTGGACATAGCCATGTCAGCCAGCATAAAGACACTGAGCCAACTCAGTACAGGTACTCGGCATCAAAAGTAGCATCAGCATGTACAGGTGGCAGAATCAAGAAGGACACAGAAAATCATAAATAATAAAGCACTTCAATGCTCCATTTATGGAGAACAGCGCAATTAAAATCTGCAGTACCCAAAGGGCAAAAAGCTATCCTGACAACATTTAAAGGCTTTTACTATCATTTATACTTGTAATAACTTCTCATCTGCTTTATCTATACAAGTGTAAGAGATATTTTCCTCTCAGATGAACTCATACCTGAGATATTTTTGTACCTAAGACTCTATATATTCACCCTTGCTTTTGTTTAGAGGGGTTGGACTCCGGATGTAAGAAATTCTTCTGAGAAATTCTCTGTGAACTCTGTTATTGTATAACTTTGCAGACAGCTTAATACAAAGGCAATGGGATTTCTTCAATGATGTGTTGTCTCTTGGTCTCTTGATGGGTGTGGATCAAAGTGCAGGATTCTTGATCATTACATGGCTCAATAAGTTTTCTTATGGCTCCTTATTTCACATCAGTTTCCTGTTATTTCCTATGTTTCTCATGTTTTCTATATGTTTAAAACTCTAGATAGTACGGAAAAAGGATAGCCTCAGGATTTAGTTAATCACTACCCTGAGCTCAATCTGAACTGTCTCATATGTTTTCTTTATGTTAAGGTTTTAAAGCGTAATTCTTAAATGCTACCTTTAAAATCATACCATCACTTTGTTTTGTTGTTTAAGAATTCAAGTGATTGCTCTTAGGTAACAAGCATCTTTCACAAAAATACAGCTCAAGTAACGAAATCTTAACTGCTCATTGCTAGTTGTATTCATCTCATTTAATATTCACAGTTTGTTTCATGAAATGCACACAGGCCCTGTACTTTTTCCTCCTCACCTAAATCAAGATTTCAGGATAAAACAGTCTTAGACCCCATTGCCCAATGGATTAAATCTTCCCTGCTGATATACTCTAAAGGAAATCAGAAGCATCCTCCCAACCAAACACACAAAACAAACAAAAAATCATCTCACAACTAGCCTAAAAATCCCACTGAAAGCAGTGACAAACCTGATAGAGAGAGCCCTCTCTGACTGCAGCTGGGCTAGAAGCTGCAGCCCAAAGCCTGGTTAGTGGTTACCCCGGCCGTATTCTCTTGGGAGTCAAAGAGAACAACCTGGGTGTTAACAGATGGTCATTTAAAACTCCTCCTATATTTTTGTAATAAACTATTTTTAGTCTTTAGTTAGTAGTATTTAAACCCCTCTCATGCATTTAGAGAGGGGTCCAGAAATTTGTCAATTTTTTTTTTTCAGAACATGCACTTCTACACCCTCTAAGGAGGTTTTGATGAATGAATGGAACGAGATTTATTGATATTTGTGTTTAATGTTTGCTACTGAAATGCACTTCTATACTCTTAGTAGATATTGAATTTTGAGAAGATAAATCTATATTGCTGAAGCTCATGAGTAGGACTTATTATCAATGGTACTTTTATCTCTTAATGATTTTTGCTTATGTGTCAAGTAATATATTATTTTCAGTTGTTTATATATGAAAGCTTGAATGTTTAAGTCGTCATTTGGCACTTTTGTGCGGTGGTGACTATTCTATTTATGCTGAGTATATGAATTACTTATTATGCGATATGCTTATCATAATTGCTTCGGCTAATTTCTTATGTGAAACAATTCACTTTTAATGGATTCTTTTCTCATAGCAATTGAATAATCTTTATTACCGATTGTTGTTAGAAACTATTTTATATCACATAAGTGAAGAGTTAATCCCGGGATAGTTTTAGAATTAGATGTTTACCTTCATTAGAATAAAATTGCATGTGTTAGATTAGATTTAGATTAAAAGCATTTTATTTAGAAACTTTTAGAAAATAAAACATCACCCCTTAGCATCATCACAAACAAATTGGGAAACTGGTCCCATTATCCCGAGTCGGACCCACCATCCCAAACGGAAAAGGAGCTGCTTTCAAGGTCCGGACTGGGTGGGTATCCCCGTTGTTGTAGACCTGATTTTCGGGGCCTTCAACATATTTGGCGCTAGAAGGAGGGCCCGAACTATGAATGGCTAGTAAATCTAAATCTAAGAACCATTCTGAGAGTAAATCGCCCTCAACATCTCCCTCAAGTTTTCTATCACATTCCGAGTCTTTAAATCATAAGAGAGAAGTTGAGAAATTAACAACCACTGCCATTAACCCAAACATTTCAGTTAAATCCACTATCAAACCCCCTGAAATTGAGTCTTTGATCCATAAACTTCAAGAAATTTCTATATCACCGCATAAATCTGAATTATCTCAAGGTAGTGTGACTTCGCAATACAATCCTTCTCATCCTCTTACCAAATTACCTCTACCTAAAAGGAAAAGAGCAATGAAGACACCTCAAGGGTTTGATACTGAGACTCTTTCATCATCAACATCCATTCTATCTTCTCTATTGCAAAGTCAACCATCAACTCCTCCACTTCATATCATTTTTCAACAAAGTACTGGAACTGCGACATCCTCATCCCTACCACAAGGAACCTCATATGCACTTTCCTCTATTATTAGGTTCAACAATGGCTCAAAATCCATGGAACAATCTAGGGGCAGTCTCAATTCCTGCGCCCTTGAGTCAATTGCTGGCCCATCCTGAAAAATGGCTGCCCAAGTTTAACCCTGAAGCAGGCATGCTAGCAGAAGAACACATAAATAACTTTATGTTATCAATAAATTTAAATGGGGTTACAAATGAAGACACTTTTGTTAGAATTTTTCCTTATACTTTACAAGTAGCAGCTGGGTCCTGGTATTTTTCATTACCATTAGGATCCATTACTAGTTGGGACATTTTCCAAGAGTAATTCTTGACAAAGCTCAGTGATGATAGGTCTACGGAAATATTGATTAATGATCTATCAAATCTTAAGACTGAATCGAGAGAACCTATCAAATATTTCAACTCGCATTTCAACAAACTTTTGAATAAAATCCGTACCGCTTCCAAGCCTAGCGAAGAAGTTCGAAGTGAATGGTACATATCTGCTTTACCAACGAACATAGCAATCTTTGTTGATAGGGCTACCAAGACAACATTAGCCAAAAACATGAAGGAAGCTATAATAGTAGAAAAACGTATCTTAGCTTTAGAAAAATAAATGCTGTTGATGAGGGAAAATCTAAGAAGGTTACTTTTAGAGATGATCCTAAGAAAAATAAATTAAAGGACCCATTTGATTTAGAAGGATTGTAGAAAGTTTTAAAAAACATGTCTAACGAAATGGTTGACATTAAAAGACAAGTAGCAAAGACTTCTTCTAAGAAACACTACAAGCCTTATAGAAAAAACCCTTCAACTGATCCTAAGCCTCCCAATGCTATAACAAATGCAGAATCCGAAGGAGAAGAAGAAGAAGTGTCCAATGAAGAACCTATTGATGAAGATGAAGTTGTAGAGCTGCAAGGAATGTGGGACTTCATTCTTCCAGATGAAGAGGTTCAAGAGGCATCGCCAATCAGTACTAGAAGTAGAAATCAACTCGATCCTCCACAACCTAGTTCTAAAAAGAAGAATGCAAGCTCAGTTTCCAAGGATAAAGTCACAAGTAAGAAATCATCACCAAAAGTGACTCAAACAAGCCCAGTCCAATCTGATTCATCAACTCCAACTAAAACACTGATTGTTTTTTATGAGATGGAGTATAATATCGTTGAAAACATGAAGAAGGCTAGGGCCAACATTACCTTTCATGAACTGAGTAAATTAAAGCATCAATAGAAACTACTTTTGAAATAGTTACATGCAATATCCATTGCACCTCTTCCTTCCGCTGTAACCTTGCAAGCTTCTCATGAGATGGGAAGACCTCCAACTAATATGACAAATAAATTTGACCCAAATGATATTGCTTTAATTGGAGGTAGGTCAAAATCCCATACTCCCCCATTCCTCCTTACTTATGAAATTTTCAATAAAATTTTGCATAATTGTTTGGTAGATTCAGGAGCTTCATCTAATATTTTTCCTAAAACAATTTGTGCAAAGTTAAACGTCCAACCTAAAAAATCTGCAATATGCATAGTTCAGCTGGACCGATCGCAAGTTGAAGTAGTTGGTGAACTAAATTTTATGGTTTAATTCTTAGCAGGGATTGGTCTGAAAAGCTTCATGGATACTTTGCAACCGATTGGTCACACATGTGGCTCCCTTACAATGGTAAACCAAATCAGATAAATGTTGAGCAAGAAAGACATCAAAAATACATAGTGACGGAACTGGAAGGAGAAAATGAACCTATAGCATACAACAACAATATAATTGGCAACTATTCTGTTGACTCTTTCTTAGAAATTTCAATGCTCATACTTCGCCTTATTTAAAACATTTTGTTTTGTCTCAAGTAGAAAATTTTTCTCAAACATACAATTCTAAATGCATTAATTGTGTAGATAGTCCTGTAAATAACTCTTTGTTTTGGAAATTATTTTTTGACGGTTCTAAGTCTAATGATGGAGTAGGAGCAGGATGTGTATTAGATAGTCCAGAAGGAATAAAACCATGCTAACCTGTAGACTCGAGTTCGATTGCACAAACAACAATGCATAATACGAAGCTTTAATACAAGGGCTATACAAGGCAATCAGATTGGACATCAAGTATCTACAAGTCTTTGGAGACTTCGAGATTGTTATCAAATAGGTACGAAATACTATACATTGTCTATCAGGTCATTTAAAGCATTATCAATCTTTAGTACAAGGTCTGACTGAACATTTTATAGCATTCAATATTTCATCCATTCCCAGACTCCAAAATGATAGTGCTGACCTCCTGGAAAATGTAGCTTCCAAGCTCATTCCCTCAGAAGACTATAGCCTAGACAGATTATCAATCGAATTGATCTTTAGGCCCTTCAT
Source organism: Pinus taeda (assembly GCA_000404065.3). NCBI lineage: Eukaryota > Viridiplantae > Streptophyta > Pinopsida > Pinales > Pinaceae > Pinus > Pinus taeda. The sequence continues at coordinate 9,943 of APFE031387124.1, forward strand.
CCCTGATAATGTTACCAACTGTAGATTTTTAACAATGACCCTAATATCGTAAGTTTCCTGACTTCAGAAGGATCTTACACTAATCAGATAATTGACGAGGACCAACATGACAAGCAGTTACAACAAGAGAGCATCAATAATGCCATACCAAAATCTGTAGTTAAGTTGGAAGACCTATATGATTTAGAAGATAGATTCAAAAGGTCTACCAATTCAAAACTTCAGAGTTCAACTCTGAACTATGAATTAGTAAATCTAGGAATGGATACTAAGCCACAGAATATCAATTTAGGTCTTGGTATAGCCTCAGAAGAAAAATTAGCCTTTGTTCGACTCCTGAAACAGTATAAAAATGTCTTTGCCTGGAATTACAATGACCTTAAGACTTACGACACTTCAATCATTCAGCATACTATCTCGATGATAGATGATGAAAAGTTAGTCCAGTGAAAGCTGAGGAAGATCCATCCTAATTTGAAAAGTCAGATTAAGTTTGAGCTCAATAAATTGTTGAAAGCCAAAATTATTTTTCCCGTTCAACATTCTAGATGGGTTTCCAATCTGGTTCCGCTCAGAAAGAAAAACGGAGACATTCGAATTTGTATTGACTTACGAAATCTTAACAAAGCCTGCCAAAAGGATAATTTTCCCCTGCCTCCTATGGAACAAATATTACAAGCAGTTGCGGGATCAGAATTGATGTCCTTTTTAGATGGTTTCTCCGGCTGCAACCAAGTTTTGGTCCATCTGGATGATCAGCTAAAAACCACATTTAGAACCAAATGGGGTACTTATGCATATCAAAAGATCCCTTTTGGGTTGATTAACGTTGGTGCCACATTTCAAAGGGTCATGGATATTTCATTTAAGGGATTAGTAAACATATCAGTGGTGATTTACTTGGATGACATAACGGTATATTCTAAAAAACGTAGTAATCACCTCACAGACTTAAAGCATATCTTTCAACGTTGTCAAAGGTATGGTATTTCACTTAATCCAAAAAAGTCATTTTTTGCATTAAGTGAAAGAAAACTTATTGGATTTATAGTGTATAGATCTGGAATCCATATTGATCTAGATAGGATTAAGGAAATTTCTGAAATATCCCTATCACATAATAAGAAAGCAATGCAATCCTTCCTTGGCCAAATTAATTTTGTTAAAAGATTTGTCCCAGACTTCTCAAGAATTGTGTCAACATTACAAGCAATGATCAAGACAAATTCTCTCTTTAAATGGGGTCAGGTAGAATATGAAGCGTTCAATCTGATTAAGCAAACAATTGTTAATGTCCCATCCCTAGCAAATCCAAATTTTTCCGATCCATTCATTTTGTATACATTTGCCTCACGCAAGCCAATCAAGACAAAGTGGAAGCCCCAATTGCCTTCTTAGTTCAAATTTGCAAGGGGTTGAATTAAATTATTTTGGCATTGAGAAACAAGCTTAGGTTGTTTTCAAAGTGATCAAACACTTTAGACCCTTTCTTCATAAAACCCATACAAAGATAATAGTGTCGTTTCCAGTAGTAAAAAATCTCTTGGTACAGAAAGACATTGGTGAAAAGAGAGCAAATTGGGTCACTGCCCTACAAGAATACGATGCTGAGATCAAGCCAGCAAACATTGTAAAAGGCCAAGGCTTTTGCAGGATGTTGGCTGGAGCATCGCTTATATCAGAAATACCACCTCCTAATCAAGAGGTACAAATGTATGAGTTAAGCCTAAACTATATTGAATCAAGATATGCTGATATCCTGTTTTATTTGAAAAATGGATATGCTCTTTCAAATCTGAATTATATAAAGAAAAGAGCCCTAAGATTGAAATCCAAGCAATATCAACTCATAAACGACATACTTCTTAGGATGAATTATGATTATGTTCTTCTTTGATGTCTTGAGAAATATGAAGCTGAAAAAGTGTTGCAGGAACTCCATGATGGACTAGCAGGTGGACATTAAGCAGGAGATGCAACAGCACATAAAATTTTGTGTGCGGGATACTATTGGCCCACACTATTTAAAGATGCACATAGCTATGTAAGGAAATGTCAAGTTTGTCAAACTGTTGCTGGAAGACAGAAGAAACCATCATTGCCATTGCAACCAGTCAGTATCGACCAACCATTTGAGCAATGGGGATTGGATATAATAGGTGAGATCGTTCCTCACTCTTATAAACAGCATAGGTACATCCTTACAGCGACAGATTATTTTACTAAATGGGTAGAAGCAGTTCCTCTCAAGACAACTAATGCTGAACATATCATCGATTTCATAGATCATTTCATAATTACTAGGTTTGGCTTACCTTTTTCTTTAATGTTTGATAATGCATCATACTTTTCTAGAAATGCTATGACCGAATTTGCACTTAAAAGAAGTTTTAAACTTAAGTATTCTGCCAATTATTACCCACAAGGGAACGGGTTGGCTGAATCAACAAATAAAAACCTAATCAGAATCATTAAGCAAACTATTGATCAGAATCATAAAAATTGGCACAAATCTTTGATGTATACTCTTTGGGCAGATCGAATAAATCAAAAGGCTTCCATTGGCACTTCTCCCTTTAATTTAGTTTATGGGAAAGAAGTAGTTCTCCCAACTCATCTAGCAATTCCTTCTTTAGCCTTAGTTCAATTTATTGAAGAAACACCTTCTTCGTCTTTGCAACTAAGACAATTGCAGATCCTTAAGCTAGAAGAGCAACAAGAATAGGCTTAAATTGCCCATGCACATCATCAAGCATTAGTAAAAGCTTCCTTTGATTCAAACATGGTATCTAGAAAGGATTTTCAAATTGGAGATTTAGTATTGAAATGGGATAAGGCTCACGAAGAAAAAGGAAAACATTCTAAATTCCAATGGATGTGGCTTGGACCATTCCAAATTGTTGAAATTATAGGTCCATCAATTTTCGTGTTGCAAGATTTAGCAGGGAAAAAAGAATCTTTACCTGTTAATGGGAAGATCCTTAAAAAATACTTTCCATAGAAGATGAACTCTTCTATTTTTGTAAATTATTGTTTATAGTTTTATTTTGATAATAAAACAGGTTGTAAATGGTTACTTTTGGATTTCACAAAAAAAGATTAGTGTCTCTTTTAAATTTGTTTTTTTCTCTTGTATAAATAGAACTGATATGGAAAATTAATCATTATTATTGAAAGATATAGTCAAGTGCTACAAGCTTAAAAATTTTACTAGTTTCAGCCTTACGAATTTTGATAAAAACAACTTTTAGTGGGAATTTGTTTTATATCCAGGGAAAATTTTAAGAACCCCCCCTAAATTTGTATTTATAATACATGGGCGAATCTCCATGGTATATAGGAAAAATGGAAGGCGATTTTATCAATAATATAATATGTATAT
>APFE031387130.1:15041-28655 GCA_000404065.3 Pinus taeda
TGCCCAGACACACAATGAATTGTGTTTCTTACCTGTTTAATAATTATTTCCGATTCTCCATATACTTGAAAATACTTGACATCAAGGCTAATGGATTTGTACAACCCTTGAATTAATGCTTCATAATGTGAAATATTGTTAGTGCATTCAAATTCAAGCCTGCAAGCTAACATGGTTTTCTCTCCTTGCGGGCTGATTAAGATACATCCAGCACCTGCACCATCTTCAAACTTGGAACCATCAAAATAAAGAGTCCAGAATAATGAATTATCTACAAGTTTATCCACTACATCTATACACTTGGAAGTATTTGTTTGCGAATTTTTTTCTATTTGAGATACTACAACGTTATCTGGAAAGGGAGATCTTTGTGCATTAAAGGATCCCAAGAATGACTCAGCTGATATTGTTGGTGAAAGCTACAGGTTCATTGCTTCACTCGAGATCAGTGACTATGTACTTCATGAATTTCTCATGGTCTACTCTGATTTGGTTCAGCTTACCATTATATGGTAACCACATATGAGACCAATTAGTTGCAAAGTTCTCATGTAACTTTTTAGATCAATCCCTACTCAGAATTAAACAATAAAATTTAGGGATATCAACCACTAGAATATTGATTATCTGTGAAACTTTTGGATTGGAGGAAAGCTTGATTGAAACTGAGATCATTTCTCCAAGTACTTCTACTTTTGTCCTGTCCAATTGAACTATGTGTACATCAGATTTTTGAGGTGTAATATTTAATTTAGTGCACACAATTCTTGGCATGATGTTCGAAGAGGCTCCTGAATCAACAAGGCAATTATGGAAGTTCTTGTTGAAAATCTCATAAGTAAGAAGAAATGGAGGAGTATGAGAAATAGATCTATCACCTATCAGAACTAGGTTTGTGGGATTTACTTTGTTTGAAGATGAAGGAGGCTTTCTCATATCTTTAGCAGCTTGAGTAACTACAGCGGATGGTAAAGGAGCTATAGGAATTGGTTTTAATTTCGTAAGTAAGATTTTTTGTTGTTGTTTGAGTTCAGTCAATTCATGCAATGAAATATTTTCTCTCATCTTTTTCATATATTTGACTATATTACATTCCACTGTATCAGAGATTACTAAAGTTTTGGAAGTATTTGGAGGATCTAATGGAATAGAATCAGTCTGAGTAGTCTTATATTTCTTGCTTATTGTTTTCTCCTTTACAGGGGTAACAAATTTTTGTTTCTGATTTGTTGTAGACATATCAGTAGAACTTTTACTTCTTGTAGTTACTAGCATAACTTTTGCTTCCTCTTCAGTTCGTAGAATGAAGTCCCACATTCCATTTAACTCAAATTATTCTTCGATTGCTAATTATTCTTTTGGTTCTTGATCAGATTCAACATTTGAAATAGTATTTGGTGGTTGGGATGTAGAAGAAGGATTTCTCTTGAATGGGTGAAAAGCTTTCTTGGGAGCAGATGATTCTGCAACTTGTTTCTTGATTTCTACAATTTCATTTGACATGGTCTTTAACACCTTTTGAAGGCCTTCAAGGTCGAAAGGGTCCTTTGGAACTTTCTTTTTTGAATCTTCCTTGAATGTCACTTTCTTTGATTTCCTTTCTTCTATTTGTGATGTCTTTTCTAAGGAAATAATTCTTCTTTCTACAGACAATGCTTCTTTCATGTTTTCTACGAGGGTAGCCTTATTGGCTCTATCTACAAAAATTGCAATATTAGAGGGAGGGGAGGATATGTACCATTCTATTTGCACATCTACTGCAGGTCTAGAGGTAGCTGGGATTTTGTTCAGCAACGTGATAAACCTGGAGTTGAAGTCTTTGATCCTTTCTTCTAAACTTGCTTTTATGTTGGAAAGATCATTGATTAAAGATTCCACGGTTATATCATCGCCAAATTTTGCGAGAAATTTTTCTTCAAAAGTGTCCCAGTTTCTTATTAAGCCTGCTGGAAGGGAAAAATACCAAGATCCCGTGGATCCCTAGAAAGTATAAGGAAACAATCTAATGACAACATCATCATGTGCAAATCCATTAAGATTTATGGCTAACAGAAAGTTATTTAGATGTTCTTCTGTAGGAAGACCATCATCAAGATTATACTTAGGTAACCATTTTTTTGGGTTTGATAGGAGAGCATTTGGATTAGCAACCAGTATAGCACCAGGGTTTGCCCAAGGTTGAGCAATTTGATTTGCCATAACTTGTGTTGAAGGTTGCAAAGATGATGAAGTAGATCCATAAGTAGATGGTGATGGTGAAGAACTTACTACTGGACTAGTACTACTAGTAGCGACACTAATTGTCTAAGTCAAAAATATGGATTGTTGAGAGGAGGCAGATTGAATAGAAGTGAAGGGGGAAGTAAATGGAGGGAAAGGTGATGCGATCTCGTTGGTATCTAATTCAGATTTTGATGTGGCATCTTTCTTACATCGTGAATGAATGGGAAACTCAAAAGAGGTTACTGCAAGCTTTTCACTTTGTAGTCAAGTTAATACACCGGTATCTCATAATAGGAAGTGACACTTTCTTCAGAAGCTTCAGGCTTTTCAGGTTTCTCAGTAGAAATGGATATCTGTTCTAATTTTTGTATTAAGGAGTGAACTTTGGGAGAATCGAGAGTGTAATATGAAGAAGGTTGTTGTACTAATACTTCAGGAGACGAGGGAGATGTTTCTACAACATCAGATTTCTGATCCAGAGATTTTGAATGAGATCTAGAAGAGGTAGAATTCGTGGAGGGGTTTTGACTCTTATGAACATTTTTCATTTGATCTTTAGATTTATATGTCATTCATAGTCGGATGGCCCTCCTTATAGCGACAAAATGTTGAAGCCTCAGAATTCTTCTACTCAAACATGGGGGATAACCACCCGCTCTGAACCTTGAAGACAACTCCTTTTACGTTTGATGTGGTGCCTCCCACTGGGGATGATGGGAACATTTCTGAGAATGGGTTTGAAAATGAGAATGGGTGGCTTTCAAGTGATTGCAATAAGAATAATGTTAACTAAATGTCCTATTCTAACATGCAAATCTCTAGCTAACTTAATCTAATATAAACCAGGGCTATTCTGTGCGATATGCGATCTAAAAAGATATTTGTTTGGTATGTGATAATAAAGATCATTCATGTATTAAACAGAGATGATAACATGTAAACATAATTTCTTTGACTAAATAGTTAGTCAAAGAAATGTATAATCTATATCGCATATATTTAATGATCAAATATGAAAATAAATACTTTCAGCTAGGCATCATACAATAGTGCAATCAACACATAATAGAAAGAATATACTCCATATATAATTCATGAAAACGAAATGTTATCACTAATTTAACAAAACAAAATTGATCATACAAGATAAAAGTACCATATGTGTGATGTTTTGCTCTTTTGACTAGTGACATAGATCAACACCTTTCTTCAAATCAAATTATTCTCCAAGCATACAGTAGTGCATCAATAAAGGAAAGTAGTTTTATATTCAAAAGTAATGACCATGTTCCATAATTTCATCAAGGCATTCACAAAGTTATAGAAGTGCATTCTTTGCACATGTTTTTGTTAAAATCCTGGACCCTTCTCTAAATGCATGAGAAGGGTATAAATACTATCTAACTAAAGTTCAAAAATAGATTATACAAAATATCTGAGGAGGTTTCAAACAACCTTCCTCTTAACTAGCAACTAACTCTAAAAGTAAAAGTGATTTGATGACCAAAGGTTATAAATATGTCTTGCTGTCTGCCAACTTTTCCTTTAGGTCGCATATATCGGACATTGGTTTCACTTGAGGAGGTGCCCCGAATTACGTTCTAACTTGTCCTGCGAAGATGGCATTTGTAAGAGGTAGAAACATCCTTTGTGCTGAATTGAGTGAAAAATTCAACGTCATAATTTGGTTGTTAGGTTTGACAAGGAATTGCCAATATGCCACCCAATTAGTCTTTGATAATTTTGTGATCACCTCCCTTTGGATTTTCATCTTTGGCTTCTAGTATTTATCCAAGTTATTCAAATATGGCAGTGACTTTGGGTTACCTTCTTTTATCAAGTTGGTGGTGTGCAAAGTGTGATTGGCTACTTTTATTATATTTTTTCCACTCCTGATGCTCTTGCTACTGCCAATTCTGCTTGCTTGATCCACGCATCTCAATCTATCAATAATATGTATTTGTGTGTTTCTTTTATTTCTTGTAGATTGGCGCTTATTCCTTCTTTAGATTCTTACCATTCAATGTAGTTCGATATCTTAGTATTTAAGTCATTAAACTCAATTCTCTGATCAATTTCCTTATCTGTTATTGACCACTAGTAATCAGATAAGGGGTGATATGGGACATTCTCTGGCAGAATAGATCTTGTTGTTTTCATAGAATGGAGTTTAGCTCCAATGCCTCTTTGATGAATTCTTCAACAGGAGGGACATCTTTATATTTCTCTATAGCCTCTTGAAACTCTTGGATTTGCATGTTCTTTGCAAAGATGTCTGCTTCATGGCTTATCCTAAGTACTTCCATACTCTGCTACAATTGGGCTATTTGTTCAGCGGCCTGCTTGTTCACATTTGCTTTCTCGATTTCTAGCTGTTGCTCGAGATGTGCTATCCTTTCTTCCCTTTCCATCAACAAAACAGATACCTCAGTGGCTTTATCCATAGTGGCAGTAGAATATGCCCATGTAAATTGTGATAGTCTGGTTAAATTTTCAGCCGATTTGAAGGAATATCCTTCCAAACTATATCCATTGGTTCATTCCCTCGTGGGATTTCAGGTGTTTCCACCCTCCTTCTTTTCATCTGTATTTTTATTACAACCTTATGCTGTGGGCTTTAGAATACATCTAAAGGAGGTATTTATGTAACTTTTAGGATAATCTCAGATGTCAAAAATGTAGGAATGATTTCTATATTCTGCAAACTCGTCCTTTGCTCATTCATTGGCTCAGACTTTGAATTTTTTTGAGTTTGATGTGGAGTATGATATTTTGTGGTTTCTTCAACATTTGTTATCTTGGGAGTATCCTGGATATTTTTATTAAAATGGTCACATTCCTGATCCAAATCGTTGCTTTTGCCTTCGGGACCGGTATCTTGAATTAGGTCACTCTTGACCTATTTCTCGGCTGACCTTTTGCTAGATTCCATTGTAGTCTTTGTTTCTTGTGTCTTCCCTATATCCTGGGCTATATTCACTTGAGATTCTATACGAGAATTTGGTCCTTCGCTGTTAATAGTTACACTAGGTGTAGGTTTGTCATCAACTCTTAACAAATGCAATGGGATTGTTTTGAGCCTCTAATTTCTAAATTCTTGAAACCTTTCAAAGTCATTAGTATTCAAATTTTCCTTCACCCAATCGAATGTTTGTTCGAATGATTCAGCTGATTACAAAAGATATTCAAATTCATGAGCTTCATTGACAAAGGGTTTGACCTTTAGTGTTGCAGTAACATTTTGTGCTACTTTCTCTTGGTCAAATTGCCTCTTTGGCATAGTATGGAGCCTGAGGCTCTCTAGGTTTAGTGACTCTTTGTTTGCATGGTTGAAGTGTTCCAATGAAAAAGAACCACACAAGATGGGAAAGGGTGGCGATAACGATTTTTTGTTGTCTTTCAAGGTCTTGGTTAATATTTTTCCAACAATTTGGTGAGCTATTTCTCTGGCTAAAAGCTTGTAGGAGACATACAAAGGGAGTACATGTGGGTCAGTTGTATTGCCATAAACTCTGATATATGTGAACCATTGTTCAACAAAGTACTTGTTTACTATGAGAAGGTCTGTAGTGGCTTCCTTAGAAAATCTGGGGTTTTCTTATCAAAAATCAGTTGATGTAATGGTAAAATAACACCATGGCATATTTTGTAAAAATGGGGTATAAAATGGGATTCCCACGTCTGTTTGTGACTGAGATGGATGGGGTAGGGGTCTTTCAAAGTCCATTTCCAACGCATAATTGGAAACTTAGTACAGAAACAGATGGCATCCATGATATAGGCACTCATATAAAATGGAGGAAGGTTCTTTGTGGAGGTGGATCTCTTTTGACGATATTCGAAAATAACAGTAGTTAGGTTATCATATAGGATAGTAGCCCAACTCATTATATGAGAATTGACACAAGCATCGATTAAAGGGACCCATTCTATAGAGAACTTGGCATTATTAGGCAATCCATACAATCTACATAACAAAGAAGTTGCATAGTTATGGGGGTTTGCTAAAGAAGCTATGGGGTACATACCCATATTATCATATTTGAATTTGTTTTCTATGTCTCTCCAACCCTTAATCATCTTGAAGGGTTCTTCATTCTGCTTTGCGAACTTGGCGAGGAATGACTTGTCATATATATCCTGAGGTTCAGGAAGATGATACATTTGTTTCAAGTCTTCAACTCTGAATGATCCCATCAGCTCCATCTTTGAGTTCTTGAATTGTATGTCTTTAATACTGAGATTTTCCACCACCCATCTAACCATATACATGTGAAGAAAAGAGCAAGCAACATCCTTGAATTGAACTCCCGAGTGTTTTATTGAGTCTGTTGTTGCCTTGGTGACAGTAATTTTAGGCCGCTCATCTTCAAGTCTATTGTAGATGACTTCCCACTTCTTTGCTCCTCCATTAGCACTGGAAAATGTATCAGCAAATATGGGCGACATCTCTAAAACCTCAGACTCTAAAATGCTCTGTTGCTTCTTCTTTTGCATTACCTTCCGTAATGACATCTCTTTTGAAGCTTGCTTGAAATGAAAGAGAGATATATCAACGCACACAATAGAGGGAACTTAAGGCTAAGAGCTTTTTGAAATGACTTTGAATTGTGGGAAGATTTTGAATGCGATTTCTATGTTAACTAGCCATAACTCGAAAATATCAATTTCTCTCCTCGAGCTGCTAAACATTAATTGTTCTGTCAAACCACTTAATATTTCATTAAAACTTAGTAACTTCCCACGCTTCACACCTTATTTGCCGCATCATGACTTTTGAATGTTGAAATATAGTGTCGCTCGAAGATAATGCGAAATGCGAATGTGAAAATCACAATGTCGTATTTCACAATTTTTTAAGGGGTGACATAATGGCATGCTTTATTAATTTTTGAATTGCAAAGTGAGATCGCATGTTCTTAAAGTGTTTTGATCGGAAAATCGCAGCGGGGGCTTTATCGCATATCGCATTTCATGATTTTCTTTAAGATGTTTACAATTGTCACATGGAAAACTGCGAAATGCGATTTGCGATGAAAGTTTTTAAGTATGGGTTGTATTCTAAAGGTTTTAAGGAAAATTTGTAAAGCTAGCATTTATTTTCGAAGGCTAAAAATTTAAAAGGGTCCCCATTTATATGTCAAATATTTAACTATTACTCAGTATAAATGGGGGGGTTGTTACATAGTACAACACCTCAACATGTTTTATGTGAACTCTCTTTTATGTTGACGTTGTCGAGGTCTATCACGTAGTTTGATTTTCGCAGTGGAGTTGATTCAGTCATCATTTGTTTTATATATATTTTGTTATCTGTTAATCCAAACACACACACACACACACATGTTGTGACTAGGGATGTATTAGTTAAACAAATTTTGATCCACGTCGTGAAATTGCTAAGGGGTTTCAATGTGAATTTGATTTCTATCAACAATTTCAACCAATTCCTCGAGGAAGAAATGGAGGAATTTGTGAATTGAAGGTGAGGACATTGTGATGACTCATCCTACTAATTTTCCTGAGAAGTAATTGTGAAGTACTTGTGGCTTTTGGAGGGAAGTATGGCTTGACTTTACAAAACGTGTGCAGGTGTGCTGGAAGAAGTGAGAAAGAAAGAAAGATGTTATATAATATGATCCCAAATTCTTTAATTAACAACATTACAAGCACTCTGGTAAACATTGCCAGTGATTATGATGACCCTTTTTGTTGTGAGGGTGATTGGACAAAGATCACCCCTGCCTACAACATCATGCATAGTTCACTGTGAAGTTCAAACACACTTTCAAGCATGTACTCGATAATAAACCCAACAAGTTTTCCTTTTTATTAGTTATCTTGGAAATGGGATCTACAATCCTTGTAACCTCCAAGACTCTTGTTGTCACAACAATTAGAACTTAAAAACCACCACAATGATTATATGCAAGATTGTTGTTGTCACAACAATTAAAACTTAAAACCACCACAACAATTAAATGCAAGACTGTTTCTGTCACATAATTAAAAATTACATCATATTTCACTTACATATGCTTCATTTCAATATTATTTTGCATATTCAGGTAACTAAATTAAGTTTTTCAATTTTTAGAGATTTTTGTAAAAATTGGGTTTTAAGAGTAAATTTGGACTCCTCTAAAAGTTCCCGTAATAACTCCGTTAAAGTCATATGTGCAGGACACTTGGGCGAGAACTGAGCACATATTTTGAAATCTTGGTAACCACGGATGGATGAACACCTATTGGTTCGGTCAAACTGAGCAAATACAACCCCGATCAACGCTGGTCAAACTTGACCTGTCATTCAGAAATCCCTATTAAAAAGGGGTAGAATATTATTTTTTGGGATTTTGCCTAATTTTGTGAACCAAACTTGATGAGTTTGACCTTGATGGATGGATTAGGATAGATGAATGTTGTTAGAGCTATTGTAGCTAAGTTTGTTGATAATTTTCTTATTTAAACTGAGTTTATGAACCATTTATGTATGTAATTTTGTATTCAGACTATTGGAGACCTTTTGATATACTTTCTTGTTCTAAGTTGTTATTCATGATGTGGATATTTTCATAAGTTAGTTGTAGCTGAGAGTTCCTTAGGTGTACAAGACAAGGTTGGAGCCCCCCCATACCAAGTTAAGTACACTTTGATTACATTAGCATAATTTTTATTTCAATATTTCTTATTTTAGATTCATGCTTCAATTATTCAGAAGTGTGATGCTTTTTGTGTGATTTTGGGATGATAGATTAAAATAAAATTTGCATATGAAAGGACAAACAAGAATTTAAATTAAATACTCTTTCTATTAAGTTATGAATCATAGCTAAAATCATCCATTTTTCATTTCTTGTATTATTTCTTGAATTTTAGTTTTATTTGATGCAATGGTAATGATATTGGAGTAGATCTGTGAGGAAGGACAACCAGGTTCTCCTAAGTTAGGAGCCTCTTCTCTTTCTATTTACACATTTTCTCCACTGCTCTTTAGTTTCTCTTCTTGGGGACAATACTGTGAGGAAGGACAACCGGGATCTCCTAAGTTAGGAGCCTGTTCTCTTGCTTGTTGCGTCTTGAACAAGAATCTTGTTAGTCTTTTAAAAACTTAGATTATATTTGTAATATGCACTTCCTTTATTTTTTATAGTCTTGCCTTCCTAATTTGATTTCACCTGAAATCCATATATTTTGGACATGCTTCCAAGTTTAAAAACCCGGATTGACAAGTTGATGTAGGAGCATCCAACTCAATATTATCATTGTATTCTAGTAGACATAGGGGGTCTTGTATTTCAAGGAAGTTGGTTTCCTAAGTATTGGATTTATGTAATTATTTAATGTTTTGAGTGATTTTAATGAGAGTAGGAATTAATTGAATATTGTGAGGCTTTATTGTAAATGTTCTCGAATGTAGGAGAACATGAGAGATTTAGGATAGTTGAGAGATTGAGGGATTGAGAATTGATTGTAAATCTTAGTTTAGGACTCAGTTCATGAATCTAGGGATTAGAGAGGAGTTTTAGGAATAAGAAGGAAATTTTAGATTTTTGTTGAGGATTGAGGGATTTAAACCAGAAAGTGGTTTTAGAACCCCATTGTATAAATGTAAGCCTAAAAGGCATGAACAAAGGTTAGAGAGGCTGAGTAGGAAAATAGATAGCAGATTGGAGTATTTGTAAGCCTACGGGCAGATTAGGAAATAGAGGCCATTGATATTGAAAATCAAGCCAGAGAGAGACATAGATCTCAGTTTGTAATTCATTGTTGTAATTATAAAGATACTTAGATTAATTAATTCTTGTTAAACGCGTGACTAAGTGTTGAAAGGATGAATCAAATGCATTTGAAAAGTGTATCTATATGTTTATGCAGGTAGGTGTGGTAAACGAAAGGAGGCAGAGTTATGAAAGGATACGCAGAGGTTTAAAACGATTAAGAGGAATCATTAAATGGGTTTTGAATCCAATTGAGGAAGCAAAGTGAAGCTTTGGAGAGATAGCAGAGTGAGGATTCACTAAGGAGTAAAGCTAAGAGAAGTTGAGCAGCGCAGCGGAAGAAGGAAGCCTTTGAAGGAACTGGAGGAAAAACCTGAAACATGGAGAAATTGAAGAGAACAACATAAAATTCCAAGTAAAAGGAACAAACAAGAAGTGTAAAGCGAAGCTCAACAACTGTTAGATCTCATAGATTAACGACTGAGATCTAATCGCATCGAAGGGAGTCCTTCTAGGTCATCGGAACGAGCACTGAGTTATAGCGACTGCGATTATGCGATGGATCCTAAACCATTAAATTGAGAGTTAATATTGACAGTCCAGATCTAAAGCACTAATCGCATATCGGACTAGTCGCAGCGGCCAAGTGCAGAGGTAGTGGAACGCTGATAGGCGCTCAACAGCGCCGATAGCCGTTGGATCGACGACTGAAATGGACAATAGAGATTAAATATTGGTGAGAAGGAGTTTGGAATTATCGGTGATCGGGCGTCGAGGTTATTGGAGTGCAGAGGTATGTGATATGCGACGAAGGCAGACCCAACGATAGTTATAATCGCGGGTATATATATTTTGAAGTCCGCTATATGTGTAAAGGTGAAGTTTTCCTTTGTAAAGGGAAGTTGGAAGGATTAAAAGCCGATAACGTATTTCCCGATCCTAAAGGGAAATCACATATCAGAAAGCGATGAGGTATATATGTATGACCGTTGAATAAGCCGATAGTCAATTGCGATTGAGGTATAGCCTCGAGAAATGTGACCAGGCTGTACGGAAGACGAAAAAGGGGTATGTTTGCATACATTTCCCTTTGTAAGTGGATTTATAAGGGAATAAGCACTGATAGTGTTTTTATGTGATTATATATATATTAACCAAGGTTTAAGAGGGGGGTTGATATATATATACAGGCTTATGGGTTATAACATTATATATACAAGCCATGAAGACTTAATGAATTCCGATAGAAAGGGGAAAGAGCTGTATTGAGGAAAAGCTTCGATAGAGGGTTTTAAAGCGAGGTGATTGAGTTCCGATTCAAAGGAATTGTAAATGGGGGCCTTAACCATTTATCCTTATGTTGAATTTTTGACCTAGTGTGTCAAAGGAATTCTTGGGAAGTGGTGTTTATGCATGAATATGCATATTGTGGGTATGCGTAGGGGAAACCCTGCATCACAAGTAAATGATATGTGTTAGTTTACTTAGTAAATTGACCTTACATTTTTGGCGCCAATGCTGGGGAGGCTTATTCAAAGTTAATCAAAATGGGAAGCATAAAACAAAAACATAAAAAAAAAAGCATAAAAAAGAACAAGACAAAGCAAAAACATAAAAAGTGAATAGGGTTTTTCATTATGGTCATTTATGCTTAGACAAAGAGATGAAAAAGGTAGACACATAAAACAAGACCCCCCAACTACTAAAGCACTGGTAGAAGCATGACTACCTCCATTTGAATTAACTACACCAATTGTTGGGAAACCAACCATGGAGGAGTTAGAGGAAAAACAACATTCAGGACAAAGGTTAACTCTCGTTGAAAGACAAACTTTGTTAGCCTATGAAGTGAAGAGAAAACAGAAACATATAGGAACATCTTCCATTGGAAAACAAAGAGAGATAAGAGAACCAATTGGTCAACCTATTATTGAACAAATAGATCAACCTATGTTTGAATAAATAAAACAAGTTGAATCTCAAGTTGTTACTGAAACATTTGAAACTGCTGAAAGGATCAAATATCCTCACTCCAGAACAATGGTTACAATATGAAAAGAAACAAAAAGAATGGCAAAGAAGAAGAGACGAAGAGGCAAGAAGAGAAGCATAAAGGAAAAGAGAAGAAGATGTCAAAAGAGAATATGATCGAAAGAGAAGACACGACGAAGAAATAGAAGAGAAATTCTAGGAGAAGAGGTAAAAATAAAGAATATTCCCCCTTCAATTTACCAAATTTTTATGGAATGTCTTTTGAAGATCTTGATTCATTCATGTTTGAATTTGATATCGTATGTAGAACTTATGGTTATACTGATGATACACATAAGCTTCGTCTTTTTCCTACTACTCTTAAAGCAGCTGCCTTAAACTGGTTTATGGGATCACGAGAACACTCTATTACTTCTTGGGAAGAAATGAAGATTTTTTTTTTAAGAAATATCAAGTCTATTGCAGACCTAGGGATTCAAAAGAAGATATTTTTAGAATGTCTCAACAAGAATATGAGATTTTGGAACAATATTTGGAACAATTTCTTTACAACCTCCAAAAATCCAAACAACATCCTTTAAATCCTGATACCATTAGAACAATTTTTCTTAAAGGAATAAGAGATGAGTATCTTGATATTCTTAATGTAATGGGTAAAGGAGATATTTCATACTTACCATTTGATGAAATTTCTGAATTATGTCAAAATTACTCTAGACATAGATCCAAAACAAGAAAAAGAGATATAACTTCTAGAGCTTCTAAATCAGTAACAGGAGGAGTAACAAGAGCAGAAATAGGGAGTTTGTTAGAAAAATTTAAAACATATATTTTGAGCACCTTAGGAACACAAGTATATGTATTAAAAGAAAATAAAAAACAACAAGAAGAAGAACAAACAATGTCAATATTTTGTCCTAAGTTTCGGAAGAAGCATCTTTTACAAGAATGTCCTTTGGAAAATATACATGTTTGTGGACTTTGTATAGAAAATCATGTTACAAACGATTGTCCAACATTAAAAGAGTTGCAAGAAGCTCAATTAGAAGAAACTCAAGGATTTTATTATATGGAACCAAGAAGAGCTTGGCAACCACGTTTTGTAGGAACATCCCAACAATTTCCCCAGAATTTTCAATATCAAAATTCATGGAATACTTCTATGCCATGACAGGTTTGGCCTCCTCAGCAAAACCAAAACCAACCTTAACATAGTTGGCGAGGATATGATTATGGAGTTCAACCTCCGCAACAATTTTACCCTAAAAAATATGAATCTTATTAATCATATCAATAGCCATATCCTCAACAATCATTCCCGTATTAGCAATTCGAGCAATCCCCACAATCAAATCCATTCACACAACAATCAATGTTTTCACTAACTCAACCTCAGCAGCTCAGATGCCTTCTAACCAACCACCACCCAGACCAACTCAGTTACCCACTCAGCCAGTAGCAAATCCGCGTAATAGAGTGGAGAGGCTAGCTTCCAATGTGGAAGAAACAACATTATTTCCTACATATTCTATTCTTCCTATTCAAGACATCCACTTAAGGTTAGGAAAAATTCTCCAAAAATATTCTCCACCTATCATAGAAGAACAAATTAAAAAAAAAAACAATCTGAAAAATCTAATACAAGGAATCAAATTCAGAAAAGCAAAACTATTATGAA
>APFE031387130.1:33954-57557 GCA_000404065.3 Pinus taeda
ATATTTGTTTGTGTGAGGTTTAGTTCATTTAAAATCTTGTAAGGGGTTGAGGGTGGAAGCCAATTGTGAGGTTTACACTATTCTAAGGAGTGTTAGGTGTCTCACAAACTCTTGGTAACAACATCTGATTATTAGGATTATTTATGTATATTTTTATGTTTTCTTATTTTATTGACCGATTAATAAATATATAAACTATTGGGAAATGCCACCACTCAATTGTCCTAAAAGTGATATAAGCAATTTTCAAGTGTTGCTTTTATTAGAATCTCTATATATACCAAAAAAACCATTAATAAAAATGCTTAGTTGAGATTAAATAACTAAAATCACGAGACAATAAACTTTAAGTCTTAAAATATAATCAAAATCTAAAACTTCAACACATAATAATATTTGTACTACTAAAGTTTACCAAGTAACTTTATAGGAAAATGTGTCTCAAGTTTACCAAGTAACTTTATAGGAAAATGTGTCAAGTCTGATTCTTAACAAAATTGAGAATACAGTAGTTGTGAAATGTACATATTTATATGGCTTGAAAAATAGAAGTGAAACAAAATTATAGTGTGTTTTATTATAGATGTGATAAGACATATATGAATAGTGTTCATAAGAAAAGGATAGGGGAATTTATAGTTGTAGAAACATTTTCTTCTTCATACCAAATGTAATTTTATTTTTATACTCGTGTGCGCAACAATAGACAGTCATAGAGAAGCAGAGGGAAATAATATTGATAAACAAGTTGCATCACTAAAGAGGGGAAAAAACTTAAACAACATGGAACTAATGAAAATGGACTCGAATTACTGAATGGTCTAGTGACACAATCACTACTCTTCTACAACACTTTAAAATGTAGAAGAACTTTGGCCTTCGCTAATGTTGTTGCAAGTTGTACTTTCATCACCTAATAAATATGTGAAATCTGATTGGGATTTTGGAATGCCAATAGTGCCTAGAAAAGTGTCTCTAATGGACTGCAATGCACCCATAATGTCCATCATAGTAGGTCGCGCTTCAAGAGAATCTTTTGTGCAAAGTAAACCCACATTTATGGATTGACTAAGGCAATTGAGATCCTTATCTTCTTGAGCGCTTTTACTAGTCCTCAATAAACTCTTGTCCACCACTTCCCCTAATTGATTTTGAAAATTGCTACCCACCCATTTTTGTAAGTTCATTCCTTCGACAAACATGTTGTGGGTTGGCTTCTTTCCGGTGAGCATCTCCAATAACACTATTCCATAATTATAAACATCACCTTTTGTTGTGACATGTCCACCCAATCCATATTCTGCATTCAAACATGCTCATCATAAGGTTTCAAATTCAAAATGTTTAATACAAATATAAAACTCATAACATTGTGTAAGATGCCATTTAGTTCAAATAATACCTGGAGGAATGTAGCCAACAGATCCCTTAAGTGCAAGTGTAGAGGTGAAAGTTGAATCTTCATCATTTGCAAGGCATATGGTTGCAACCCCAAAGTCTATTACATATGCTGTCACATCTTCCCCAAGAAGCACATTGTTTGGTTTCAAATCACAATGGATCACCTGCATGAAACAATGGTGGTGGAGATACACCATGCCTTGGGCAATGTCTATTGCTATATTCAACCTTTGAATCAATGTCAAGCCACTTTCCACTTCACCATCGGAATATAACCACTTTTCCAAGCTCCCATTTGGCATAAATGGAAATATCAAAGCTTTCATTTGGAGGTTTGAATAGGAGGTTACCACTCTAATTACATTTCGGTGCTTAACTGCACCCAAAACTTTGCACTCCTTTTCAAAACTTTTGTTAGCTCCTTCATTTTCCAGATTGAAAAGCTTGATGGCAACCATCATGCCATCATTCAAAACCCCTTTGTACACTGTCCCAAAAGTACCCGCTCCTAACAAGTTAGCATCACTAAATCCATTTGTTGCAGTGATGAGCTCTCCATAGGAAATTCTTCGGTGCCCCACATTTAAGGATGCCCCAACCTCTAGAGGAATATTCCTCTTGTGATATAGTCTACACAAGATTCCTATAACTAAACACAATACAATAGTGACTACAATTGCAACAATAGATATGACAACTTTATTCATATGAGAAAGAATTTTATGTCTATGAGTAGGGCACAGCGACAGATTTACCCAAGGTCCACAGAGACTGGGATTTCCCATAAATGTTGTGGCACCAATCTTTTTGAAAACTCCAGCTTTTGGGACTTCTCTTGACAAGTTGTTGAAAGAGAAATTCAATTGGCTTAGCATTTTGAGATTTTCCAATGTTGTGGGTATTCCACCTAACAAATTGTTGGACGAGAAATCCATGTCCTGAAGACTTTGAATTTCACCGAATGACACTGGAATCATACCTTCAAGTGCATTCCAAGAAAGATTTAGGTATTCTAGTTCTTTGCAGCTTGCAAGCCCACTTGGAATATTACCGATTAGCCGATCTGCAGAAATATCTATAGCCTGAAGCATATCCATCTTTCTTAGTTCCAAAGGCAAGCAACCCTCTAATAAATTGTTTGAAACATTGAAATAGAGAGCTAAATTTGCAAGACTTGCAATTGTTGGAGGTATCTCCCCACTTAGCTTGTTGTATGAAAGGTCTAGCATTAATAAGTTCACACATTTCCCTACATTCTTGGGTATTCTATCTGATAATTGGTTCATATGAAGATCTAGATATCTTAGTTGCTGGAGGCTAGTAATAGAATAAGGGATCCTTCCAGAGAGATTATTTTCAGAAATATCTATGAGCCCTAAGGTTTTGAGTTGCCCCATTTCTATTGGAATGGTTCCTTGTAAATTGTTTCCATTCATATATAACCTTTCCAACCTTTGAAGCATTTTAAGTGAACTTGGAATTGCCTCAGTAAAAAAAATTGTACTGGAAACAAAGAAATGTTAAACGTGTCAAATTTCCATTCTGTGGAGGTATGTCCCCAACTAATGCATTTGTGCGGGAATCTAATTCTTTGGAGAGGCAGCCTATAGAAAGGGGCAAACTTCCCGTGAGATGATTGTGGCTTAAATCTAGTTCTCGTAGGGTAGAACAGTTGGTTAGCATAGTAAGGATGGGCAACTTTGTGGTGCTGCCGCTAACCAATTGATTGCTACCTAAGTAGAGCACTTGGAGTTGCGTCAACTTACCCAACTCCATGGGCACTATTCCGCGGAGTTGGTTATCGGATAAGTCGAGCGTTTGAAGGTTCGTACAATTGATGAGCGAAGCGGGGATGCTGCCACTCAACTGATTCACACACAAGTCCCCTCCCAGCAGTGGGCACGTGATACTTGCGTGGCTAGCGAAAAAGCCTCTCATGACTCCAAAGAAAAGACCATACATAAAAAAAAATTAGCGGCAGCACCAATTGCGAGTGCCTCCTGCACACGGCAAAAAGCCTCAAATTAGTATTTCTTCGTCAAGTACGATTCTCTCGGAATCATAACATATTCACGAAAATGTTACTTTTAAATAATGAAGTTAATAGTGGTTATACCTTTCTAAACTCACCTTCAGACTTTATATCGTCGAATGGAGAATAGGAAATATTTATACAGATTTTTCGGTTGGCTAAATTTCAAATAATTTTAGGGTTTAAACTTTATATATTAAAATGGAGAATGGAAAAAATTTGTAAAGATATTTTGGTGAGTTAAATTTAGAGAATTTTAGGGTTTAAATTATTTGAAGTTATGTTTCCATAAATTAATAAGAATAAGAAATTATTACTTTTTAATATTAACTTGTTTAATATATAATTTTGAGTAATTGGAAATTTCCACAGTTAATTATATTGTTAGAGATTTATGGACTAATATTGTGTAATATGTGTGATATGTGGAACGTTTGTTAGAGATTTCTGGACTAACATTGTGTAATATGTGTGATTTGTCTAACATTTCAATGGTGACTCCATCCATCATCAGAGACCACAAAGAGTCATATTACACATATTACACAGTGTTAGTCTAGAACTCTCTAACAACAAATAATTTTGTTGTAGATGATTTTTGCTAATAAAGATGTAAACTTGAATGTAAACACGTGCCTTAATGAAAACTGGTATTCTTTCATTGCAATTCTTCCTTAATAATGGGTTTGCTATGTAGTGTAAATTTTGTCTGTCTCAATAGGTTTTTTTGGAGAATCTACACATCCAAAAACCTTGTGAAATATTGATAATAAAGACCATCCTCATGATTAACCTTGAAGGATTTTCATTGTATTCACCTTCTATATAAGTAGTGATCCAAACAAGCATTTTGATTTGATATAATATGCTCAACAATTAAAAAAAATAAATTAATAAGAAAAAAATAGTTTTATGTCAGAAACTAAATTTGTAACGTTACTAGTTTTAATTTTTTTAATCTTAGGAAACATTTTAATTTCAAATGAAAATGTTAGTAAATGGTCTTATCATGTTCATTGAGTAACTAGCTAGGTCTTAATGTTGTAGGAGGAATTTAGACTCATGAAAAAGTACAACTCCTCAAGTCATGTCCAATGGATCATTAACGTTTGTAAAAAAGGAAAACACATTTAAACCAAATGAATGAATGGTGTCGAGGTTAATTTTTAAATGGAAAAAGAAATTAACAAATAATAATGGGGAAACATTGATTGTATGTATATAATGGTGCAATGAAAATAGGGGGAACATAACCATTATCCGCCGAGATTTTTAAAACTATTTTCCAATTAAATGAAATAGTTCGCCAGTTTTCGAGGGCAAGGGAATTCCAACCCAAACCTCCGCCATCTCAGAGGACTCCACCACCATTGAGCCACGGGGCTCAACGTTGGTGGCTCTACCCTTCATTGGTACTTAAACTCACAACCTGTAGATGCATGGAGGGAGGATTCGACGCAAAACTGAGTAATAGTATTATTTTATTGCAAGGCAGTGAAACCATGATTTGCAAGCCAGAGGCGAAACCATGATGGAATGCATTCCGGGACAGAGAATCTTTTGCAGAGAATATTCCTTGATGCCTGAAAATTTCCCTTTGGAGGTAAATTTTCATTTCGTCAGAATGATATGAAGTTTACAGTCATTTAACTAGAATTTCACAGGGAACGCGATGGTGAAATCAGAATCACCATCTAAGCAGTAGATTTTCATATTCCTAATAGAGTAGAGTCTTTGACGAATCTTGAGGGAATCTTCCAGATTCCTTGGAGGCTAAAATTCACCAGAGTTAGAATGCAACGAACTTTATACTCAAAAGTCTCAGAATCTCGCAAGGATCATGATGGCGAGATCATATTTGTGATCTGAGTTGCAAATCTCCAGTTAGTCCAGAGAACATAATCTTTGGAGAATTATGGGGAATCTAAAAGATTCCTACAGGCCCAAATTTTGACGGTGTCAGAATTCGACAAATGGATAGTCGATTTTACACTTATCAATGACGAAAATTTAGTGGTGCAGTCATTTTTTGCAGATGAGCCTTCCATTTTTCGGTCAACTTCAGAGGTGCAGGTATATGAATCAATCATGTCATGTTTTCCTTCATAATCGTTGAGATGATGTATTATGTTTTGAGATCCTTGTTTGATGTTATGTTGTGGGATCGATTTTGCCACATTATGTGAGATGTATTTAGCTTGTCATGATATGTATTGTTGTGGAGATCCCTATGTAACTATGTTGAAGGGATACTCATTGCCACATTGTGTGAGATCATGTTAAGTGTTATGCTGAGAGGAAGCTTTCTTGAGTGAGAATTCTTGTAAGCGGAACATCTCGTGGAGAGACAAGCCACTCTTGTTTGAGGGAATATGACCTTGCTATGACAAAGTGTTGTCCATGTACATCATCATCATTTTCAGCATTATATGAAGCGACCTCCACCATCTTGACACCGGGCCCGGAGACGAAGTCCACACTATAGAAATTCTACAAATTCTCTACAAATCTCGCTCTAAGACTATGTAGAAAATCTGACTGTAGCTTAACTCAATAATGCAATATACCAAAGCAAAATAATATAATCTACTTCTATTATCAATTTGCTTTGCGGAAGCTTAAAGATTGAGCAAGATCTGAGCTGAACACATTTAACCAGAAGAAGAAGAATCAATGCACAAGAAACATAGAAAATACTCAGGGGAAATCCTGAGCTAAAAACCCTACTATCTGTATTATCATACAAGGTGGAAATACATCAGAATTATACAAAGCCTTAGCTCTCACAGCTAGCCAGCTCTCATTGCAATCCTCCTGGATGCTCATAGGCAATCAAAGCTTCTCACAAGCCTTCTCCTCTGCCCTCCAAGCTCCTATTTCCTTGTGCAATTACCTCTGGGATGATCTCCTTCACCCAGTGTAAAACTGCTCTCACACAATGCTCTAACACACTGTTAGAACTGCGCAATCCTCAAGGAACCTTCCCTTGACTACATGGATGAGTTTCCTTTATAGGAAGATACATGAAACTGATAGTAACCTGTCCTTGATATTTAACTCAACTGGGTCTTTCTCAGAATAGACATGCATGAGTTTCTGATGAGGGAACCTTCAGTTATCTGAAGTACACTGGTTGAGTGCATGCATGCATCAACTGACTGATAACTCACAATTAGTTCCTCAAATAGTTTGGAATTGATTTATTTGGACTTAACTCAATAAACTGAGCTAACTAATTACAACTCAAATAGAACTCAATCCTATCTCCTTAATTAAGGGATAACTGTTGCATGACTTCAGAAAGACTTTTAACTTGAATTTCTCCAACTAATCCATAATGAATTAATTAATTATTTCCAAGCAGATGGTGAGACTAAATTCGAATTTTAATTCGAGGACAAATTAAAATTGGAATTTCTGGATTATGTTTTTATCATTTCTTGTGGTTATTTTCAACACACATTGGACGAAATCCGTTATCAAATGTGCCATGTTCATGATTTGTTGATCGTTGTCATGTTTCCTCTTGTTTAAGGATGCACATATGTTCTTTTATGCTCTTTAAAATGCAATTCTAACAACATCACAAAAGTAAAAGATCTTGGATGATTCCGGTAGCTGAAGGAACCCGGATAAAGTTTGCTATCAGAGCGGTCTTCTCGCTAATGTGAATTGCGAGCGTGAACAATGATTGAACGTGCAGTAATGGAGGATGACAAAGACATTATGAGGCCATGATCAGGATGTCCAAAATGGTGGACATGTTGTATGAATCTTATGAGAGACGAGAAAGAAAGAGCAGAGAATGATGCTCCATCCACACCTTCTAGTGTACATTCATTGCCTTCATCATCTTCTCATCATTTGAATCAGGAGATCAACCATAGTCTTCAAGAAGATAACACTGAATTGAAGATGCTTCTATGAGAAGAGAAAGAGGAGAAGCATCGATTGTAGATTCAGTTGCAAGCCACAGAGGCAACCTTGGAAGAATTGAAGCGAAATGACTGAAGCCTTCAAGCAAAGGATGTTGAATTAAGGAGGCTTCTACAAGAAGAGAAAGAGGAGAAGCAGAGACTACAACTTCAACTACAAACCATGAAAGATGCCTTGGAGGAGTTGAAGCGCAATGAAGGCTTAGAAAATCCCTCATCACTTGTTTTGAAATAGACATTTAAGAGACCTTGTTTCAAAGGTTTCAAATTCAAAATGTTTAATACAAATATAAAACTCATAACATTGTGTAAGATGCCATTTAGTTCAAATAATACCTGGAGGAATGTAGCCAATAGATCCCTTAAGTGCAAGTGTAGAGGTGAAAGTTGAATCTTCATCTTTTGCAAGGCATATGGTTGCAACCCCAAAGTCTATTACATATGCTGTCATATCTTCCCCAAGAAGCACATTGTTTGGTTTCAAATCACAATGGATCACTTGCATGAAACAATGGTGGTGGAGATACACCATGCCTTGGGCAATGTCTATTGCTATATTCAACCTTTGAATCAATGTCAAGCCACTTTCCACTTCACCATCGGAATATAACCACTTTTCTAAGCTCCCGTTTGGCATAAATGGAAATATCAAAGCTTTCATTTGGAGGTTTGAATAGGAGGTTACCACTCTAATTACATTTCGGTGCTTAACTGCACCCAAAACTTTGCACTCCATTTCAAAACTTTTGTTAGTTCCTTCATTTTCCAGATTGAAAAGCTTGATGGCAACCATCATGCCATCATTCAAAACCCCTTTGTACACTGTCCCAAAAGTACCCACTCCTAAAAAGTTAGCATCACTAAATCCATTTGTTGCAGTGATGAGCTCTCCATAGGAAATTCTTCCGTGCCCCACATTTAAGGATGCCCCAACCTCTATAGAAATATTCCTCTTGTGATATAGTCTACACAAGATTCCTATAACTAAAGACAATACAATAGTGACTACAATTGCAACAATAGATATGAAAACTTTTTTCATATGAGAAAGAATTTTATGTCTATGAGTAGGGCATAGTGATAGATTTACCCAAGGTCCACAGAGACTGGGATTTCCCATAAATGCTGTGGCACCAATCTTTTTGAAAACTCCACCTTTTGGGACTTCTCCTGACAAGTTGTTGAAAGAGAAATTCAATCGGCTGAGCATTTTGAGATTTGCCAATGTTGTGGGTATTCCACCTGACAAATTGTTGGAGGAGAAATCCATGTCCTGAAGACTTTGAAGTTCACTAAATGACACTGGAATCATACCTTCAAGTGCATTCCAAGAAAGATTTAGGTATTCTAGTTCTTTGCAGCTTGCAAGCCCACTTGGAATATTACCAATTAGCCGATTTGTATAAATATCTATAGCCTAAAGCATATCCATCTTTCTTAGTTCCAAAGGCAAGCGACCCTCTAATAAATTGTTTGAAAGATTGAAATAGAAAGCTAAATTTGGAAGACTTGCAATTGTTGGAGGTATCTCCCCACTTAGCTTGTTGTATGAAAGGTCTAGCAATAATAAGTTCACACATTTCCCTACATTCTTGGGTATTCTATCTGATAATTGGTTCATATGAAGATCTAGATATCTTAGTTTCTGGAGGCTAGTAATAGAATCAGAGATCCTTCCAGAGAGATTATTTTCAGAAATATCTATGAGCCCTAAGGTTTTGAGTTGTCCCATTTCTATTGGAATGGTTCCTTGTAAATTGTTTCCACTCATATATAACCTTTCCAACCTTTGAAGCATTTTAAGTGAACTTGGAATTGCCCGCTAAAAAAATTGTACTGTAAACAAAGAAATGTTAAACGTGTCAAATTTCCAATCTGTGGAGGTATTTCCCTAACTAATGCATTTGTGCCCACGTTTAGGGAATCCAATTCTTTGGAGAGGCAGCCTATAGAAAAGGGCAAACGTCCCGTGAGATGATTGTGTCTTAAATCTAGATCTCGTAGGGTAGAACAGTTGGTTAGCATAGTAAGGATGGGCAAGTTTGTGGTGCTGCCGCTAACCAATTAATTGTTACCTAAGTAGAGCACTTGGAGCTGCGTCAACTTACCCAACTCCATGGGCAATATTTCGCGTAGTTGGTTATCCGATAAGTCGACGTTTGAAGGTTCGTACAATTGATGAGCGAAGCGGGGATGCTGCCACTCAACTGATTCCCACACAAGTCCCCTCCCAGCAGTGGGCACGTGATACTTGCGTGGCTAGCGAAAAAGCCTCTCATGACTCCAACGAAAAGACCATACATAAAAAAATTAGCGGCATAGTAACCTATCCTTGATATTTAGCTCAACTGGGTCTTTCTCAGAATAGACATGCATGAGTTTCTGATGAGGGAACCTTCAGTTATCTGAAGTACACTGGTTGAGTGCATGCAGGCATCAAGTGATTGATAACTCACAATTAGTTCCTCAAACAGTTTGGAATTAATTTATTTGGACTTAACTCAATAAACTGAGCTAACTAATTACAACTCAAATAGAACTCAATCCTATCTCCTTAATTAAGGGATAACTGTTGCATGACTTCATAAAGACTTTTAACTTGAATTTCTCCAACTAATCCATAATGAATTAATTAATTATTTCCAAGCAGCTGGTGAGACTAAATTCGAATTTTAATTCAAGAACAAATTAAAATTGGAATTTCTGGATTCTGTTTTTATCATTTCTTGTGGTTATTTTCAAGACACACTAGACGAAATCCGTTATCGAATGTGTCGTGTTCATGAATTGTTGATTGTTGTCATGTTTCCTCTTGTTTAAGCATGCACATATGTTCTTTTATGCTCTTTAAAATGCAATTCTAACAACATCACAAAAGTAAAAGATCTTGGATGATTCCAGTAGCTGAAGGAACCCGAATCAAGTTTGCTGTCAGAGCGATCTTCTCGCTAATGTGAATTGCGAGCGTGAACAATGATTGAACGTGCAGTAATGGAGGATGACAAAGACATTATGAGGCCATGATCAGGATGTCCAAAATGGTGGACATGTTGTATGAATCTTATGAGAGACAAGAGAAAGAAAGAGCAGAGAATGATGCTCCATCCACACCTTCTAGTGTACATTCATTGCCTTCATCATCTTCTCATCATTCGAATGAGGAGATCAACCATAGTCTTCAAGAAGATAACACTGAATTGAAGATGCTTCTATGAGAAGAGAAAGAGGAGAAGCATCGATTGTAGATTCAATTGCAAGCCACAGAGGCAACCTTGGAAGAATTGAAGCGAAATGACTGAAGCCTTCAAGCAAAGGATGTTGAATTAAGGAGGCTTCTACAAGAAGAGAAAGAGGAGAAGCAGAGACTACAACTTCAACTACAAACCATGAAAGATGCCTTGGAGGAGTTGAAGCGCAACGAAGGCTTAGAAAATCCCTCATCACTTGTTTTGAAATAGACATCTAAGAGACCTTGTTTCAAAGGTTTGGGATACACTGAAGGAGAATTCTCAAAGGTGTCATATGCTTCTGAGACATTGTTGAAATTGTCAAGGAAAGAGAATGATGGGAATACATCACCATCATCCCACGACAGTGTACATTGCAGAGAAAGAGATGAGGCAAGCTCTCATCACCATAATGGTACTAGAGGAAACCAAGAAAGTTACAACAAGTCTTAGTATTCTAATGTTCATTTCGATTACAATCATGTTGTTAATATTGAACGTAATTCATGGCAACAAAAAGCATGTATTTTTTGTGGTTTACATAACCATGTGATTGTTGAACGCTGGAAGAGAATCGCAGCACAAAAGAGGATGAAGCGTGAAAGGACTTCTCCACAGCAAGGAAAGAAGCATGTTAGGAAGATCTGGAAGAAGAAGAGTCATTGTAATCATTGCAACAGAGGTGGTCATCAAAGAGCCACGTGTTGGTGGCTCCATCCAGAGCAACATCGCAAGGACAAAACACTCGTGCAGAAACCAGTCAATGAAAATGTTCAACAAGAAAATCCACCACATTCATCATGGTTCACTTTGTTGAGTAAGAAATGGTTTTTCTAGATTGGGTAGCGTGTCATGGCCTTATTTTTGTAAATCATGTGTTGCAGTTTATATTGTAAAAGTGATGATGTGTTTTCCGTCACTTGTTGAAGCAACAATGATATTTTGGCTTTGTTTTCATAGCTAGGGTATTATTTCTATTTTGATGTAAACTTGACCACATAGTATGTGTTATAAACTCATGGAAAGTATGGGATGAATTGGGTAATTTATTGGTTATGTATTTGAGCATGTAATTTTCAAAAGGTTGTGCTATAGGTTTGCAGAGGATGCAAGTGTCGGATTATCGCTTATGGCTCCGAAGAACAAAGGTGAAGGAGAACGAAGGGTAACATATCATGACACTTGTGGTGCAGACGATGTATCAAGTTGCAGATTATTGTCATGCTTTTGGAGGAACAAAACCTTCTCAGTGGAGAGGATTGATCCAGGTGGCTCCAGACACATGTAGAAGTCCAAGAGGGCTCATAAATGGTCAAAATTCAAAGTGGTCAGATTGCCCTTGAACCAGCACCAAATCGAAGTGCTCATCGCTCTGATTCTAATGGTGTGAATGACACTCAAATCCGAGCTCGTATGGAGAAGATAGGGCTAGTCAAAGTTCATAGTTGACTTGGCCAAGTGGCAGGTTAATGGACCTACAAATTTCACCTGCAATGGTCACCAAAATCTGGCCAATGAAATGGAGAAATTGTGGGATGGTTGGTTTGCCTAATAACCCCTAAATCAGAAAAATTAATTAGGTTGCTTTTAATTTATATAATATATATAATTATATATATATTATATATTAATATATATATATTTAAAAATGGGGGTG
The DNA here is from genome assembly GCA_000404065.3 of Pinus taeda. NCBI lineage: Eukaryota > Viridiplantae > Streptophyta > Pinopsida > Pinales > Pinaceae > Pinus > Pinus taeda. The sequence goes on from APFE031387130.1 coordinate 46,207, forward strand.
GCTCGCTCCTACCCCCGCCACCACTGCATGGATACACACCGCATATATTAATAGAATCCAAAAGATATGGTTGGGGGGCGAACCACCCCCGGCGGACCTACCAGCGCCGGTGGAACCACCATAACAAAAAACATTGGGAAAGGGCCGCGTGGAGTGGATTCCGCCCACCAACCAATGCCATATACGTAGGCTGACCACTCGTGCAATGAAAACAGGTGGAACAGAACCATTAGCTGCCGAGAATTTTAAAACTATTTTCCATCTAAATGAAAAAGTTCGCCAATTTTAGAGGGTGGGGAATTTGAACCCCAACCTCCGTTGTCTCAGAGGACTCTGCCATCGTTGAGCCATGAGGCTCAGCGTTGGTGGCTTCGCCCTTGAATTGGTACTTAAACTCACAGCGCACAGATGCACAAAGAGAGGAGCCGATGCGGAAACCGAGTAATAGTATTATTTTATTGCATGGCAGTGGAACCATGATTTGTAGTCCAGAGGCAGAACCATGATGGCAAACATTCCGAGATAGAGAATCTTTTGTAGAGAATATTCCTTGATACCTGAAACATTCCCTAGGGAGGTAAAATTTCATTTTTTTCAGAATGATATGAAGTTTACAGCCATTTTAACTAGAATTTTGCAGGGAACGCGATGGTGAAATCAAAATCACCATCTGAGGAGAAAATTTGTAGATTCTCAGCAGAGAAAAATCTTTGAAGAATCTTGAGGGAATCTTCCAGATTCCACAGAGGCTGAAATTCGCCAGAGTTAAAATGCAACCAAATTTATACTCAAAAGTCTTAGAATATCGCAAGGATAATGATGGTGAGATCATATTTGTGGTTTGAGTTGCAGATCTCCCGTTAGCCTAGAGAACATAATCTTTGGAGAATCACGGGGAATCTAAAAGATTCCTACAAGCCCAAATTTTGACAGTGTCGGAATTCGACAAATGGATAGTCGATTTTACACTTCTCGACGATAGAAATTCAGTGGTGCAGTCATTTTTTGCAATTGAGCCTTCCATTTTTTGGTAATCTTCAGAGGTGCAGGTACATGAATCAATCATGTCATGTTTTCCTTCATAATTGCTAAGATGTTGTATTATGTTTTGAGATCCTTGTTTGATGTTTTGCCACATTATTTGAGATGTATTTAGCTTGTCATGATATGTATTTTTGTGGAGATCCCTATGTAACTATGTTGAAGGGATACTCATTGCCCCAATGTGTGAGATCATGTTAAGTGTCATGCTGAGAGGAAGCCTTCTTGAGTGAGAATTCTTGTAAGAGGAACGTCTCGTGGAGAGACAAACCACTCTTGTTTGAGGGCATATGACCTTGCTATGACAAAGTGTTGTCCATGTACATCATCATCAATTTCAGCATTATATGAAGTGGCCTCCACCATCTGGACACCGGGCCCGAAGACGTAGTCCACACTGGACAAACTCTGTTATAAAATGTGTTGTGTTCATGATTTGTTAATCGTTGTCATGTTTCCTCTTGTTTAAGAATTCACATATATTCTTTTATGGTCTTGGAAATGCAATTCTACAACATCACAAAAGTAAAAGATCTTGGATGATTCTAGTCGCTGAAGGAAACCGAATCAACGACTAAGGCGAAGAAGTGGAAAGGAAAAGCTTTCCATTCCAAATTGGATTCTTATCACGGAGGTAAGAAGAAATACATGGTGAAAGTTAAGTGATTTTATTGCCATGAGATGAGCCATTTTGCTACAAATTGTCCACTCAAGAAGTTCAAGAAGAAGTCCTCAAGAGGAGTGGCGGGTATCGTCAATGATGGGAAGTGTATGGTACTTAGACAGTGGAACTTCATTCCACATGACTTGCGACAAAGATTTATTCAGTGACTTGGAGGAGAAAGATCTCTAGATGCATATCAATATGAGTGACGACGGTAAGTATAATGTTACTAGATTGGGCACGATTACTTTTCAGAGGGAGCATGGGGCTCCACTTACCTTGAAGAATGTTATGTATGTGCCCGAGCTGAAGAAGAACTTGGTATCTGTTTCCATGCTTGAGGATAAAGGCTATGATGTGATCTTCTCAAAAGGAAAGGCGTTCCTTCGACACATAGTCACGGGTCAAGTAAAGAATATAGGGATTCAGGTGAAGAATCTCTATAAGCTAGAGGTAGAGGAGTATATTGCTTTGAGCACAAAAGCAAAAATGATGTAGAGTTGAGACATTGACAAGTTGTGGGAAAGGCGATTGGGCCACTTGCATCATGGGGCTTTGAAGATATTGCAGAAAATCTCTACTGGTCTTCCCAAAGGTACGCTTGAGCAAGTTGATACATGCAAGAGGTGTACTTTGAGAAAATACACCAAGTCTTCCTTTTACTATATTTAAATTTATTAAATTTATTACGCACCGATATCATATAAATTCAGCTTTGAATTCTGAATTCATTGTGCACCATTACGTATCGAAATTCAAAAGTGACACGGAAAGGAAATACTGTAAAATATTTACAAAGGCTCTGTAACGATTGTTTTCCAAAACACAGTACCGTAATACACGGAAAAAAATATTATAGAATCCTGAAATTACTCCAAATTTCAGAAAACAAAGCAACGAACTTGGATAAGAGTAATAAGAAAAATACCGCACTTCGATCAAAATAACAAACCAGCCATGTTTCGCCCAGTGATCAAATTTGAAGTGCAGGTCTTAATTTCATTTAGAAGGGAACACATTCATGTAGCACTTCCATTTTGAAAAGCATAAAAAAAATGAGCAATTCAATTGACAATAGTAAATTATTTTCAAATTTCTTTTTATTTTTTCACAAACAAAAATATACTTCTATGTCAAAGGTTGCATTAATAAATGCATTACTCTTACACATGTGTGATTGAGAAATCTAACCACATAAGATTAATGGATAGTCAGGAGACCTATATCCCTCCTCCAGTTCAGATAAGGATTAATTTTGTAGGAAATTTTTGTGACCAGAATGTTCAAGCCAATATACAAGTAGCTCAATCAAATTTAAGTTTATTGCATGAATGAAAAAATTCAGTAAAATACTAAACATGTTTAGGATTCAATGAAAGTGTGTACAAAGGTGTATATGTTTTTGGTATCTCCTTTTTTAATATGAAAACATACCAGGAATTGGGAATCCTCAAACAAATCAAGCCCAGTATATTAGGAAGCCTGTTGAATGCCCTCCTCTCCAAGCATAAATCGTGCTTAAACTTTGCTTGACAGGCGTTCGCTAAATGATAAATATATGTTCATCTCCAGCTTAAATCATCATCAAACCTTGCTTTGGGCAGCCTTCATGCACAACCCAATGAAATTACAGACCTAATACATGGCCCATATTGACATCTAGTCACTCTCAATTGAAACTACCAAATGTAATGGTATAAGAACTTCCATCATATGCACAATTAGAAAAAACAACTCAAAAAGGAACTATTGTTTTTGAAATGGGAGCAACTCAGAAACTGCCAAATGTAATGGTATCAAAAGGTAATTGTGACATAATAATTAATAAGAACTTGCATCATATGCACAATTAGAAAAATCAACTTAAAAGGAAACTGTTGTTTTTGAAATGAGAGTTTTTGAAATGAGAAAAAACAACTCAAAAGGAAACTGTTGTTTTTGAAATGGGATTTAAGGTTTAACATGAAAACAAATTTACAAATTCAACATTCTTAAAATTCTAATTTGAGAAAAAATGAAATTTAAAAAAAATGTTGACAATTTGACAACCCTTCTTAAAATTTTTTAAGATATTATTCCATTTTTTTTAAAATGACAAAAATCAAATTTTAATTTTTTTTTGACTGGTAAAATTTTCTCACTACTTCTCTGACGTGCCAGAGACCCTTTGAAGGGCTCTGACGTGTTCAATTTTGATCCTTGGTTTCGCCTGTCATGGGTCCCACTAGCGAGCCCCTCCACATACATAATTAAAACACTCTCCCTCCCAGCAGTGGGCACGTGGTACTTGCGTGGCTAGCGAAAAAGCCTCACATGACTCCAAAGGAAAGACCATACATAAAAATTAGCGGCGATTAATTAGCAAGGGCATACACAAAATGTTAGGGGCGATTAATTAGTGAAGCCAGATATAAATATTAATATTAGGTGCAATTAAATAGTGAAGCCAAACATTAATACGAGAAAGCCGCGGGATTGAATTTTGGTTTCCAATTGCAAAAAGCCTCAAATTAGTATTTCTATTTCTTCATCAAGTACGATTCTGTCGGACCTCCATTCCATTCCATTGGAGAAATCATATAATATTCACGAAAATGTTGCCATCTAGTTAAATCCCACCCACCAATTTATCACCCACCAATTTATCATAAACTATTGTTGTTGTGTTATTTTTAAACAAGAGGGCCATTGCCGTGGCGGTAGTCCCTGCGGGGGTCTGCCACAACAACAATACAAACGTTCTCTGCAACATGCCAAATTCAATGTGTAATTTGTTACAAAAATTCAGGGGTCTTCCATAACAACAATACAAACGCTCTCCATCTATTTAAGTCAGCTCAACACGTTGCAAAAACAGTCAACATGTCAGTAGACTATTTAAAGACTTCTCGTTTCAACCAGCCAATTACTTCCATGGTGACCAACTTTTAACATGGAAATTAGTTGTATAATACCGTTGGGATGAAGAAATATGTTGCCTCCTGTATTTGTATTTAGTACACGCATATTGCAACCTCTTGTTGTAGGAATCGCAGGCCGTGGGGATTAAGAGTGTGCCCAGAAAGGCTAAGTGTGGGTATGCAATACATTTTAGAGTGAAAAATTAATGAGAGAGACGTAAGTTTTTGTAACAGAATTCAAGTGCTTAAAAAAAATGATATTAAGTTATTTATGATGCTTTACAAGTTCCGAGGAACATCTTCCCCTAAATAACATAAATGCACTATATTACAAGTATTGCAACTCTACAATATCAACAGATATTGCAAGTTCTGCAATAATTAGGTTGAAGTTTTTAAATGTCCAGGATAGTAGTGCATATTGAACATAGTCTTCACGTTTACAGGGGAAATGTCATAATTTTTCCCCATTGATTTCTAGCCACTGCATAGTTGGAAGTAATATGTCAAAGGTCAAGAAATCAATGGCGAACATTGAAGAAGAAAGCTACACCTGAAAAGCAATATGGCTAGAGTAAAATTAAAGAAAGGGAAGCTGAAATTTATTCATGGGAGTTCCTAAATTGGTGTCTGAACACAGGCCAGGACAGGGGCCTGAGGACTTTGTGCATGGAATTTTCATGATAAGAGTAAGAGAAATACCAAAAGAATAACCTCAACATACAGTGATTGGAGAAGGTGGCACAACCCAAGAAGAGGCACACCCTGAACATAAAACTTACGGTAAAATATTTTGTCCCCGCTAAAATAATATCGGGGAAAGCACTAAGAAGAAGGTGGCACAACCCAAGAAGAGGCACACCCTGAACATAAAACTTACGGTAAAATATTTTGTCCCCGCTGAAATAACATCGGGGCACACGAAGCGTGCAATAAGACCTCCAATTCGCAACTTTGGTTATAAATTTCTTACACCGATATTTAAAGAGATAAACTTTGGTTAAACTTTGATAGTGCACAAATGTTTTTGGTCAAAAGACCGGTTAATGTATGGTCAACGATCGATCGATCGTTGATAGTCCTAGACAGGGACTAATAACAAAACAATTCTGGGACTAATAACAAAACAAATAATTATTCTAGATTTAATGTATGGTCAACGATCAATTGATCGTTGAGTCCCAGGCAGGGACTAATAACAAAACAAATAATTATTCTAGATTTATGTTTAGAAAACAAAGGACAAAAAGTTCAAATGGTTGAATAAATACATATGAAATAGAAATGCATAAGTTGGAACATGTCTGACTAAGAAGAAAAGAACTATTAACTGTATGGACAAACTAGAAAAGGAAAGAAAGAATGATGACAACAAGTTATCTAAGTAATGTTACAATTTCACTGTAACTAGCGAGACAAAGAGAACCATTTACAACTTAAAAAAGGCGTAATACATAGCTAGTTACAACAATCTAGTAATGAAATTAGAACATTCCGTAACTAGAATATTACTCAAAATAAAACCCTTGATCAATAGGGTAAATTTAATAAACCAATAACCGAAAACGAGGATTCATAAGAGAACAAGAATTAAACAGCGTAACCAACTAATAGTCCAGTTTCAGAAATTACATAGTACAAGTCGATATGGGTTTATGAACACAAGAACAGATCAAAGGTACTGTATATTTATGAAAATGTGAATATTTAATGTCATCCAACAATGAAATTGTACACCACTAAAATAATATTGTCGAAAACATTGCTAGGAGAGAGTTACAGGAATTAACATGGCAATAAAACCCAAGCCTGCATGGCTTTTCATTAAAAGGAAGTTGTCTATATACAAAATAAAATCGGAAGTGCTACAATCAGGGTGCAGAATAACCATAACTTAACTCATTCCCAAGCCCGAATGAACCGCTGGGGAGAGATCTCTAGGGTATGAAGGCCATAATGATATTTAGCAATGAGGGAAAGGAAATAATAGGGTTCCACCAATGCGTAGAAAACCCTAATATCGTCAGTTACCAACTAAAGATGGGGAAAATAATGAAAGTGAGAACTTGGCTTCACAAAGAGAAAACAAATTCCAATAATGTTAAACGCACTGCCACAGAAAAGCTGGTAAAAGTTTGGCATGAGGGTAAAACATTGACCTGTAATAAATTGAAATAACAGAAAAAATAACATTATAAACCTATTTGTGTAATAAATACAAAATGGAATAAAGTATGTAATAATGAGATGAGAGAGAAAATGTACACATGTAGCTGTGTAGTGAACAGAGTGAGATTAGTGCCATACTAAAACAAGAAGTAACCATTAAAATACCGTTAAGAGAAAAGTAAAAAATATAAGAAAAATAACCCTCTTGACAACCCTGTGGCAAAGGAAAAATCTCCGTACATTTGCAGAATCAAGGATAACATAGACACCTCGATTTTGTTGAATAGTGTAGAATAAGTCCTAGCCTTCCAGCTACTAGAGTTAGAAATATGGAAAGAAACAAACATGATTCATATAAGAGATTAACCCTAAAAAAATATTAGACAGAACATGGTAATAATATAAAAAATGTATTGTGCCTTATACCTGTACTCACACTGTGTGTCCACTCACAGAACCAAAACAACAAGTCGGCCCGAGTAAGGGTTTCTTACGAGTTGCAGAGCCCAGCGAGCAGGCTAGAGAGTGTGAATGAGGTCTGCAAAGTGCAGTGGGCAGGGGGTGTAAAAAATGCTCCTATCCTCGAATGCTTGCATAGTTGACAGTTCTCAAATGCTTGCAGAATTGACAGTTCTCCCTGCTATGGGCATGGAAGTGGCAGAGTTGTTGTTGGCTTCTTCCACCCGATAAACCTTCTCCGTCTGCAGGGTTCAAAACGTTCTCCCTCTGCAGAGTTCAAAACCCTGATAGAGTTGTCTCTATCCGCAGGGTATAAAGCCTTCTCCCCAAGCAGGGTCATTATTTCACTACCGCAGGGTTAATTGTTAAATTACTCGTCAAGCACCTATAGAGGGAACTGTTCTCTCTTCTAACTTACAGAGTGCGATTTCTTTCCCTCTAAGGTAAGAACCAACATCTTTGCGGTGAAACCGGAGGTCACAGGTGGCTGGAGCTATTGGCAGGTGGCTTGGCTAGAGCTATCACCAGAACAAATGTCAAGCTGTGAAGAAATGGTAAGCTGTCAAAAGCAGCATCCTTACCATACTAATCTAATAAAATAAATCGCAAACATTCAAACATTTAATCTTTGATATTTAATGCTCTTCAAAATTAGCATTACTTGAAGTGTTTGATACAGAAAGTTAGGGTATTATTTTCAAAATATTTTAGTTCCTTTCAAACTTTGGAGAAGAAAAGCCTGCATATGTATTTTTCCCTCGATACACGTGAAGTTTCCGATAAGAGGTCAAAAACAAAACTTTGGGTAAATTTTTCATGCAGTTAAATTGCCATCGAAAACTTTGGATAAATTTTGGCAAAGCATAAAAATTTTTGGTCAAAGGAACAATTAATTGATCGTCAACGCTCAATCGATCGCTAGAGTCCCTGCAATGCCGAAGGCAGGGACTAATAATGGAGTTAATGGTCATGAGCTTTTTTAAATCCATCCATGCTTCATAAAGCATTCCTTGGCGCGTTACTTTTAAATAATGAAGCTAATAGTGGTTATACATTTCTAAACTCACCTTCAAACTTTATATCGTCCAATGGAGAATAGGAAAACTTTATATCGATATTTCGGTTGGCTAAATTTCAGAAAATTTTAGGGTTTAAACTTTATATTGTAAAATGGAGAATGGGAAAAAATTGTAAAGATATTTTGGTGGTTAAATTTAGAGAATTTTAGGGTTTAAATTATTTGAAGTTATGTTTCATAAATTAATAGGAATAAAAAATTATTATTTTTTTAATATTAATTTGTTTAATATATAATTTTGAGTGATTAGAGATTTCCATGGTTAATCATTGTAAATTTTATCTGTATCAATAAGTTTTTTTGGAGAATCTACACGTCCAAAAACCTTATGAAATATTGATAATAAAGACCATCCTCATCACTGACCTTGAAGGATTTTCATTGTATTCACCTTCTATATAAGTCGTGATCCAAACAAGGATTTTGATTTGATATAATATACAATAGATAGTCGGGTTTTTGAGTAGTGGATTTCCCTAGAGAAGCAATTATGTTATGTGTCATTGTTTATCTTCTTCTTGTCGATTATTGTTTTCATCAACCATTAGTTTTCGCTGTTTAAAATAGTAGAGTAGATTCTTGTCTTGTGTTTTAGTACATTACATGAGCTGTGAATCTACAAGAAAATCTACAAGGTATCAGCGCTGAAGACAGTATACTAGAGGAGATTTCGAAGTTTTGATTTTTGGGTTATAGGTGAAATTCGAATTTGCAATACATACTTCAGGATCGACAGATGGCATTCTACGGTTTGCAGCTCGAGTATGCCTTAGAAAGAAGCTCAAATTATATAGCTTGGAAGAACATAATGCAGGTTGTGCTGGAGGATAATGGCTTGAAGGAATTCATTTATCAAGACATTCCTAAGCCAGCAGCATTGAATGCATATAATCTGGTCGAATGGAAGAAGTGTGTGGCGAAGGCGAGGCGGATAATCCTTGAGGCAGTTTGAGATCACATTGTCTCGTGTCTCCATGGGAAGGAAACTCTGTATAATATGTGGAAAGCATTGATGTACCTATTCCAGAATAGAAATGACCATAGCAAGTTGGCACTGAAAGGAAAACTTCGAAAAATCAAGATGGAGAAAGGCAAGACCATTCCAAAATACTTGACCAAGTTCACTCACCATCGTGATGAACTTGGAAGTGTTGGAATAACCATTGTCGAGGATGATATGGTGAGCCTAGCTCTCCTAGGTCTTCCCAAGAGTTAGAATAGCTATCAGGGCTCTATCAATGGGAGGGAAAAGTTGCTAGATTGGGAACGACTATGGTTGGATTTGATGCTAGAGGAGATCAGAAGGAACACCAGAGATGGTTCCTCATCAAAGACCGACGATGAGGAAAGTTGTGCCTTATCAGGTAAGGCAAGGAAAGGGAAAGGGAAGGCATCCCATCCAAATTGGATTCTTGCCATGGAGGTAAGAAGAAAGACATGACAAAATTTAAGTGCTTTCATTGTCAAGAGCTGGGCCATTTTGCTACAAATTATCTACTCAAGAAGTCCAAGAAGAAGTCCTCAGGAGGAGTGGCGGATGAGGCTTTGGCCTCTCAATTCGAATTGGACTTTACTCTCATTGCATGCATGGTGTCATCAATGATGGGTAGTGTATGGTACCTTGACAGTGGAGCTTCATTCCACACGACTGGTTATAAGGAGTTGTTCAGTGACCTGCAGGAGAAAGATCTCCAGATGCATATCAAGATGGGCGACGACGGGAGGTATAGTGCTACTGGATTGGGCACAATTAATTTTCAGAGGGAGTAGGGTGCTCCTCTCACCTTAAGAGATGTTATGTATGTGCCCGGGTTGAAGAATAACTTAATATCAGTGGCCATGCTTGAGGATAGAGGCTATGATGTGATTTTATCGAAAGGAAACAAGTTCCTTCGACACATAGCCACGAGTCAATTAAAGAAGATAGGGATTCGAATTAAGAATCTCTATAAGCTAGAAGTAGAGGATTGTGTTGTTTTGAGCACAAAAGCAGTGAAGGTGCAGAGTCGAGATGTTGGTGACTTGTGGCACATGCAATTGGGCCACTTGCATCATGGGGCTTTGAAAATCATGCAACATATCTCTACCGGTTTTCCCAAAGGTACGCTAGAGCAAGTTGATACATGTAGGGGGTGTACTTTGGGAAAATACACCAAGGCTTCCTTTCACGACAGAGACAGTTGAGTAGAGGTGATTCTAGAGCGAGTCCATTCAGATGTGTGTGGACCATTCTCGACAAATTCCACCACCAAACACAGGTATTATGTTATATTTGTTGACAACTTTTCTCGTAAATGTTGGATATTTTTCATGCAGAAGAAGGATCAAACTTTCACAAAGTTTTGTGAATTTAAAGCATTCGTCGAGAAAGAGTCTGAAAAGAAGTTTAAAGCTCTGATGAGTGATAACGGTGTTGAGTATGTCTCAAATAAGTTTAAGAACTTCTGTGTAGCAGAAGGGATTAAACGGGAGTTGACGACACCCCATAACCCACAGTAGAATGGGGTGGCCGAGAGGAAGAACAAAATCATTGTAGGGGCAGCACGGGTGATGTTGTATGATCAAGGCCTACCACTACACTTGTGGGCTTAGGCATGCAACCCAATGTTTTATTTGCAGAACCTTAGCCGGCATCAGATTCTTGGGATGAAGACACCATAGGAGACTTATTCCGGTAAGAGACCAGATGTTGGTCACTTCAGGATTTTTGGGTCATCGGTATATTTCCATGTGACAACAGAGTTGGGGATATTTGTGGGGTACACTGATACACCTCACAACTATCAAGTGTTGACTAGCAGGATGACAATGGTTTGTAGGGATGTCAGATTTGATGAGGAGAAGGGTGTGCGAGTTTCCCTTGAGAGGGAGATTGAGCTACATGCGGTTGAAGAGATTTTAGCTCCTAAGGTTGAGGAGCCTCAGATTGATGTGGAGCAGTCACATGTAGAGGATCCGAGAGTGAAAATATCCATTCAAACAAAGTCTCCAAAATGAAAAAATAAAGAAAGAAGAAAAGTACACGACAAAAAACTTCAAA
>APFE031387134.1:1940-12762 GCA_000404065.3 Pinus taeda
TGTCACGACCTTTTTAACATAATATGCATAACAGTAACATTATAAAAAAAAATTTAATGATAATGGTGGTCAACTCATGAACCCACCCCTGCTATAAGAAACCTAACCTAAGTATTTAACCAGGTCTAAGCGCTTGTATACACATACATAACCTTTATTATGTGTCTACCCCACTGAACTTGTGTTATCACCTGCGCATAAACACATGGACATAATTCTTATGGTTAACATTAGTTGTTTACCCAACCCGCTTAATTCGATTAAACGCCAGATGGTGAACGGATATTAAGCAGCTCATTCCCTCCGTATCCAAGTGGCATGATTTCACGTGAAACCATATGGTTGACCCACTGTGGTTTCCGCGCCAGGTTTTCCCGCTCTGATGGACGATGGAGATCTCTCTAACCCATCGTGTGGCTCAGATCAGCTTAAGGGTTTGGCCACCAATACTTAAGATGCCGGGTTCTTTGGATCAGCTCATTTGTTCACTACCGCCTCAGCCGAGCGCTTCCTCAGCTTGTCAAGTGTCTCTGTACTACCCTGCTGTTCAGGTATTAACCTCTCCATGTTTTTACACCTGGTATTTATTTACAGTCATGTATTGCGTACTCCTTGAAGCCATTTGATTTTTTAACTGTTCTAGTTTGTTTACCGTAAGTTCTCAATGTGCAGGTGGGTCGGCTGTTCGCAGTCTCCTACTGCTTGCAAGGGTTTTGCCATCTTCAAGCTTCACAGGTATGCTCATTTCACTCTTATAGTTTGTCTTAGAAAGTGAGGTTTATTTGAGAAGGTAAGGCATCATTCTCTGCTCTGAGGCGTGGCTCATGACCTTTTTACTTACATGTCTCAGGTCTGGTTATTATTTCTTCGAACCCTTATTACATTCGCAGGCGGCCTCCTCTTGCCAGGACCTGTACTGCGTTAACTGATAGGGTTTAGCTACGGTTTATTTATGGCTTCCATGCCGTCCATTTAATGTATATTTAATAATGACTCTGGTCTCCAGTTATGGTGTGAAAGTGTCGAAGCTTGTATGTATACTTTAAAAGCTCTCTCAGAGCTATCTACAGTTCCTTAAGCGGCAATGCTTCAATACGGTTGTATTGTTTTGTTTGGTTCTATACACTCTTTAATATCTGACAGGACTCCTTATAAAACTGTGTTATCAGTTCGCTTTTTGTTTAAATGAATACACTGCTCTTTGTTCACAGATTTTGTCCATATATTGATGGCCGGTTCTGTCTTGTACCGCCAGTTGCTATGAAATAATTTACCATTCCATTGTTATCATTCTTCCTTCACTTAACTGTGCAATGCTACCCTAAAGGGTTTATGAGACAGTCATGCTTTTCTTACGGCAATAGCTCATATCTTACAGGTTTGGTTTTGCATGTATTCGTTTTCGTCTGAAATCTTTATACGTTTCATATTGCTTAATGCGGCTTTAAGGGAAGTCTTGCATTCAATATCTGAATGTATTGACAACCCTCTTCCGCGTACACAGTTATTATCATAACCGGTATTTGTCGGGGTCTGTTATATATACATATATTGTTTAGCTTCATGCTTCTGTTAACGTTAGCCTCATCTTCGTAATCTGGGAATTTCTTCCTATAAGCTTAACTTAGAGGGTGAAATGCTAACTGTTTTTTTTTAGTCTTGGTTACCTATGAGGAAAATATTCGACAGCGACTTGATATTGTATCTATGCTTACGCCATGCTAATCTTCTTGTCAATCTTTTGTTTACATCATTATTTCATTTATTATTTGCTAGGTTCATACGGCACTAGCTTCCGCATATTATTTCTTAAGTTTGCTTCGCATCAATATATAACAGTTCCGCTTGGGTTTACACAGTGTTGTTGATTACGATATATCTCCGTGACTTATACAGCATTATTAGTTATGCTATATCTCTGTGGTTATACAGCATTATTGTTATATTTAAGCGCGGGTTCTGCGCTGGTTCTTGATTGGTCTGATTAGGGTCTGGTAGCTGTCAAGCTTTGCCAGCATGTTTAACTCAGCACCGTTCCTTAACCAAGGGTTCTGTTTAGATTCTTTCCTTCTTATTATTTGATTAACTACTGCGGTCTCTCATACTGCCCAAACCGCCCCTAGGGTTTGACTCTGTTATGAGCATTTATCTCTAAACAACCCAGTTTATTACTGTAGCTAAAAAGATGACCACATTTGTAAACATTAACCTACAGATGTCTCTGAAACTGTATGCATTGTTCTTTTATAACAACCACCATTAACTATTGAAAAGAAACACAGATACCCAAACTTGGTCTATACACCCTCAGTACCTGCTCTTTATTCTATAGTGTTGTTAGAAAATGCATACCTGGATAGCCTGCTACTGGTGTTCCTACTTCCAGAGGTCACCTGCATTTAATTTTCTCTTATCCTCCCAACCTTTAGATCCAGTTCACGTTGGATTCTCCCCCCGAGCCGTCTTGCAGGCCTGTAGCCCTCAACAAGACTCCTGCACTACTGTGCTAGGTTATCTGGTCACTACCAGACTTAACCTCTTTTCTTCCCCTCCTCTCTCCATGGAATTCCTCTCTGTCTGTTCATCAACAGCCCAGAGGTTTTCCTCCCAGGAATTTTCCTTGGGTGAGAAGCAGTTACTTCAGTTTCATAACTGATTTTATTTTATTTTAATAGAAAATCCTCCTCCAGGAGGCTGTCAGCATTTCATGAATATACACATGTAAAAATAATCTGATATATCCATCCTTATAATTAAATAATGTCATTTAGTGATAACAAGTCCCTACTCATACAATTTCTTACCACAGTAAATGTTCCAGAATTACAAGTTACCGGGGTCATTACATTAGTCCCTAGCTTTCAGTAAAAAAATTGGTAATATAGATACCAAGGGAGGACCTATAATAATTATTGTGTTCAACTTCAATATTATCCTAGCTGAGCAACCCATATTGTTTCTAGTTGGCTAACCCTCCCTCCAACATTGAAACTCATTCCTTGGAGTAAGGTTCAAATGCCAATCAACACTAATTTCGAGGAAGCAAAGCTGTGGTGATCTCAAAACATCATAATGAATGAAAGAATCATAAGTGGGGGCATAGGTGAAAACAACAATAGAAACATGAGTGGAAGAAGCGATTCTTCCGAAATGCAGTGGCCAAGAAAAAACAAAGAATGATTCGGCCTATTACGCACTGTAGCAGCGCAGCTTGGGCTTCGGCGTTGATTCCCTTTAATCCCTCCCTGTATAGCCCTGGTATATGCAACACTTATTTATGTACAAAACTGGGTTTGATGAGAAATCCATGACACACTTGTGATCAACATCAGAAAAATCAATTTTTGGAAACAATTTTTTTCAAGCACAACAGCCTACCCCATGTTCCTCGTTCCTCGTGGAAGCAAGCGTAGCAAGCAAGTTTCTTACTTTTCGAAACTATCTAACTGTATTAAATCACTGAAGCTACTTTTACTCAATCAAATGCAATAGCTTCAACTAATGGTGCTAAAACAACTGAAAAAAGATCTGGGAATAACTGAGAATGACACTATGATTCTCAATAGAAAAGAGAAAAGCTACCTGCATAAAATACTGGACGACTGATAGTTCATGAAAAGAGAAAAGCTACCTGCATAAAAAACTAGAGGATTGAAATAGAGGAAAAGAGAAAAGCTACCTGCATAAAAAACTGGAGGACGGACAGTTCAAGCTTGTGAAAATTGGTGACTTTTTCAATCGCTCACTCTAAAACGTGAAATGCATACTCTGACACTTGAAATGCATGCAAGGTCAGGTCACTAACCCTTTTCCCTTTATTTTTAATTTTACCTTATTTATTATTTATCCCTTTTTTTTTTTTTTAATTTTAATCTTTTTTATTGGTGCAGGCATAAATTAATAGTTAGCAATTTTGAGAACAAAATATTTTCATCGTGAAACTCTGCAATCGATGGCCAGTGTTCCAAGCTCGTAGGTAACTCGCATAAGTATTGAACTAAAGAGTAACTTTATCTAGGGTATGAACTTGCGAGACCTAGCGTTTAACCCATCGAGACATTC
Organism: Pinus taeda; assembly: GCA_000404065.3. Classification (NCBI taxonomy): domain Eukaryota; kingdom Viridiplantae; phylum Streptophyta; class Pinopsida; order Pinales; family Pinaceae; genus Pinus; species Pinus taeda. Next base: position 6,003 of record APFE031387134.1, read on the forward strand.
TAAGTGAGATATATTATTTTACCCACCATGTTGATACTATGTTGGTGCTTCGGTGCTTCTTTTGCTAATGCTTTCTCCGTATCTCGATTATTCAGACATTCTAAGCAAGATATGCTGGTGCTCTAGTGCTTCTTTTGCTAATGCTTTCTCGGTATCTGGATTATTCAGACATTCTAAGTGAGATATTTTTTTACCCACCAATTTGATACTATGCTGGTGCTTCTTTTATTAATGCTTTCTACGTATTTAGATTATTCAAAGGCATAATTAACCTTAATCTTAAGATTACAAATACCAATATTAGAAAAACATTTTATTTTTTAGATCTAGATAATGTTGCAAAGCATAGGATTACAAAAGGCCACGATTTTCAATAGCTTATTTTAAAATTAATTGCATCATCAAAAGCAATGTTTAACATCTTCCCGCAAAATTGATGACCTGGTTTTAGTGCCAATGCATGTTGCACTACCAATATGTCAGGTTTCTCTAATAGAACAACATGAAAAATAAAAACAATGGGAATTGACAATGGGCGAAACTCACCTTGTGGTAAAGATGAATTGCATCATCAAACTTGTTTTGAAAACCAGAAAACATAATGTAGAGCAATGGATGCTTTTCTTTATATATAAAGTTGTGAGTTGTGTTCTTGTAACTGAAGATATTGGATAAAAACTATCGTAACCTCTGAATAAAGCTATCTCCCTACACAAAGCCATATCCCTTCCCAGGCAGGGACTTGTTGCCCCACAACTTCCTTAAACGAGGTTTTAAGTTTTACATTTTAATTATAGTTAATTATGATTGAATAATCTTCCTCATGTAGTTTCATATTTTTATTTTTATTTTTATTTTTGGTATTAAAAAATGAAAAATGAGATCTATTTTCTTTATATTTAGTTAAATAATGAAATTTATTAATGTATTCTAACTATTTTATTAATGTGATTCGGTTAATATTAAATTTTTAATAATTATATTAAAATAGTTTCATTATAATAACTATTATACATACATTTTAACATTTATTTTTTGTCGCCAAAAAAAATCTTAATTTTCTACTAATATGGAAAATTACATGTTGTAAATGCCGGTGGCATATGATGTATGTAGTGGCCATAGCCTTGAAAGTATATAGGTCTATACATAATTACCGACTAAGGGTATACAATCAAAATCTGTGAATGTTTATACAAAAGTACAAAATATTATATAGTATGGATAACTGATATGTTCTGCTCAAAAAATAACTATAAATATGTATCGCTCAAAATAACTGTAAATTGGGGCCTATTGGCCCTTTACTGTAGCTGATTGATGTAGGACCTGTGATAATACTGAAAAAATATTTCCCTCCCTCTATTCTTGTATCAACCATTGACCTCTAGGTTGGTTCGAGGCCTCCTTGGAAAGTTGATCTATAATCTGGTTGCGCACCTTGTAAATGTGGAGACAAGAAATATGTTCAAAATGTGATTTTAATTACAGGGCATCATCTAAGATGTTTCTGAGAGAATGTACATGACATGCAGATGTGCAATTGAACCAATTTATAATGATTTTAGATTCCCCGAATATCTGAAGTTGTCTAAAGTCTTGTTCCAAGGCAAAATATAATAAATGTCTGAGCGAGATGAGTTCTGCAAAGTTATTTGTGCTTGTACCCAACCCCATGCGAATATGGAAAAAATGGTTGTTTGATAGGTGAAGTAATATGCCTGCCCACTCACATCACTGGTCTTGTGCAAATCCATCAAAATAGGTCCAAGGTTGATTATGATTGATGGCTTCAGGTGTTATAGTGTGAACAGGTGGGGGGTTGTCATCATCAGACAAATCATTATAGTTATTGATTATCCGAGCATTAACTAATCGCCACTGAATTTGAAACTCATTGAAGATGATGTGATTCTAGCTAAACCAAATATGCGAACAGATAATCAGTGGGAGATTACAGATCTTTGTACTAGTGGAAGTTTCCCACCAATTGTTCCATGCCTCCACGATATTACACCCATCCCATTTTTGTGTTATTGTCAGGGAGGAGAGAACTTGTTCCCATATGTGTCGAACGATTGTGCAAAACAAGAAGAGATGCTCATTTGATTCCTCTGCCTGTTGATAGATGAGGCACCAAGTCAGACCAAGGTGGTCTCTCCTCATCAAGTTTATGCCAATAGGTGTTTTATTGATAATGACATTCCACATAAAGAGACAGGTTCGTTGGGGCACCTTAAGCTTCCAAAGAGATCTCGACCACCCTTCCAGAACAGGTGGCTTGTGCACAGTGTGAATGATGGGGTATCCTTCCTTAGGGCAGTATACGTCGTGAGTTGTAGGTGCCCACATGAGCTCATCTTCATCATTAGTTATGCGAACATTTGATTGAGACAATGCATTAATGTAAATCCTCCATTCATGAGACCACTGATCTGGGATACCAAGTGTGTCAGCTCATTTCCAAGCTTGCATGAAAATAGTGGAATTCTCTAGATCCACGATATGTGCTATCGAGATTATACCCCTATCATTTAGGAATTCAATGAGATCTAGTGGGAGGCGATACATATTTCCACAACCAATCCATGGATCTAATCCAATGTAAACACCAGCTTTGATGTGCCAGGTGATTCCATTCATGACGATAGGAAGATTTTGTAGAACATCCCTCCAGATTACTGAAATACCATGTTTGTGCCAAGTAGGGAGTCAATTCTATTCCATAAGGTGGAGTGGCCAAATGTATTTATTTATTTTCACATCCGTCCACACGCTTCTGGATTTTATTAGCAGCCTTCCTAATTTGGCAAGAAGTGCATGTGTGAAGGCAAGAAGAACTTTGAGACCCCATCCCCCCCATTTCTTGGGCAATGCAATATCACTCCATCACACCCAGGCGAATGACTTCCCCTCGTTGTGTCCATTCCATAGAAATTTGCAGCATATTTTTTGGATTATCGAAAGGATATCTTGAGGAATCCATGCTAAGGACATCCAGTAAATCGGAGTGGCTTCTAATGTAGATTTAATAAGAATCAACCTACCTGCTCTAGATAAGAAACAGTGATTCTAGCAGTCCCTTTTCCACCTTAGACACCAACCAAATCGAGTCTGTTGTTTTGTACACATGGGATTTTATGCGGAACCCTAGGTATTTAAGTCTGTCATTGAATTGGTGTCTTTGAAAAGGAAACATCTGATAAGAAAAGTGGATTTCCTGTGGAGAGCAGTCTAAGAAAGTGATGGTACAATTAGGTCTGTTTATTTCCATCCCAGTAGCAGTACTAAAAAGTAGCATGATATCATAGAAAGTAGAGAAGTCATGGATGCCACCACTGAGGAAGATAAGCACATCATATACAAATAGAAGATGATATATTGTATATTGATCAATTATTTTAAGACCCTGTAGACGCTTCTCTTCTTTCATGTAGGATCATCCTACTTAGGCCTTCCATAACAAGCAGAAAGAGTAAAGGAGATAGTGGGCATCTTTGTCTAAGACCCCTCTCAGCATGGAAGAAATTGGAGGTAGACCCATTGATAAGAACACTGAAAGAGACTGGGGAAATAAAACACATGATCCATTATATGAATGTGTTAGGGAAACCTAGATGAGTGATAAGCATTCTAAGATAGAGCCAATTGACCCGATCAAAAGCCTTGTAGAGGTCGATTTTGAGTATGGCTCCTTTAAGATGTTTCAATTTGATGGAGTGGAGTGCTTCCTGAGCAGTACCAATGGCTTCATGAATATGTCGGTTGTGGAGGAAGACAAATTGTTCAAATGAGATGTTGGCTGAGAGTATAGGCTTGATACGATTGGCAATGATTTTGGCTATAATTTTGTATAAACAATTGTAGAGGGATATGGGCCAAAAATCATTGAAAGATTGAGGGGAATCAACTTTTGGAATAAGGGAAATGAAGGTTGAGTTTATTGCCTCATACATGTGACCTGAAATGTGGTGTTCCTCCACAACCTTAATTAGGTCCATGCTTAAAGTCTAAAAAAAGGAAATGGGATTAAACATCAAAAAACTATGCCTTATAATCCCCAACAGAATGGAGTAGCTGAAAGAATGAATAAAACAATCTTGAATATGGTACGATCCATGCTTTTTTTCAAAAATGTAAAGATAATGTTTTGGGCTGATGCTGTTCTATGTGCTGCATATATAAAGAAGAGATGTCCATCTAGTGCTATAAGAAACAAGACTCCTAATGAATTGTGGTATGGACATGTTCCTTCGGTAAAACATCTCAGGATTTTTGGTTCCACCTATTATGCTTTGATACGAAAGGTACATAGAAACAAACTTGGTGCTAGAAGTCGTAAGTGTATCTTCCTGGGGTATTCACACACCTCCAAAGCATACCGCCTCTATGATGAAGAAAATAAAAAGTTTGTTATATCTAGAGATGTATTTTTTCTTGAATCATCCAAATCTGACAATGTTGTTGAGCGGCAACTTGATCGCTTGGATAGATTCGCAAAAACGAAATCATTTCAAGAATTTGAGAATCAGATTCCACATCTTAAAGGGGGCATTCCTATACTAGATCAACATGTGGAATCTTCTTCTGAAGAATACTCTCCCCCGACTGAAACTCCAACAACGGATGATGCTTTAAGTGATGTAATTGATAGAATTGGGAGACTCAATATTGATTCACTCCTATTATCACTCAGGTTGTCCCTAGGCTCCTGTTTAGGGATACGACCAAGGTAACCACAAACCAATCTTTGGATTGTAGGTTTTAGCCCACCTGCAATCAGAGAGGGCTCTCTCTTAATGATTCAACTTTGTTGATGATTTTAGGCTAGCTTTTGGCTCAGGGGTTTTTTTTATGTTTGGATGGAAGGTAGAAATCTCAAGCAAAGAGGCAAGGTAACGTGTGATAAGTTTCAAACCATTGGGTGTGGAGTCATGGATTAAGGCTTGCTATAGCGTCTTTTTGATCATAAGAGGATTAAGGAGCGAGATAGCCACACATGATACAATTATCAATCTACGAAAGGGATGGAATGATGAAAATCAGAGATGAAAGGCAAAGGAGAATCATTTCATCATACTGAAAAAGAGGATAAGTGGATGAATGGTGATCTAGGAGCAGTTAAGAATTCCTAAATTCTCATTCATATGTGAAAGAAACAGCGTAAACAAGATCATTTAAGTATACATGCTCATAGCCATTTCTGATGAAAACATAAAAAAAGTGCAGAAATTGAACTTAAGGTGTAGTTAAACAAATCTTAAGCTATTCTTCTTTTCTGCAATTTAGATGGCGGAACGGTGGAAAAAACATGAAAATTAACAGAGGTGAGAACAAACACTTATTGAATCATGTAGAAGCACAAGAATTCCGTAGTCACTCCTTGGCCAATTAAACACATCAAGAAGTTTTGAAATCCATGCTTTCAGCAGTCTTTGATTATAGAAAGTATGACAGTTACAATGCGGGTCTCTGCTTGGAGAAAATGCTAAGAAGAAAGCAATGTCTTCGACTCACTCACTAACAAACGAACCAACCCCTCACTACATCGTTCAGGGTGGTATATATAAGAAAAATATCAGAAAGTCATTTATTACAATTGACCTAAACAGGTCTGCTGAAGGTCTTTTCTAAATCCTAAGTGTTACTGGAATTAAATGCAGGTAAGTCTTTTGGGATGCGCTAGGGGCAGCTGAATCGAAAGGAGTGCAATGTGGCCCTTGGAGGCTCGATGCGGTGCTGTTGGAGTAATTGTGCTTCGGGATCTGTAGCTTTGTTCTGGTGCGAGGTAAATGCGCAATAATTATGATCTGAGGGTGTTTGAGTGGCTTCGCCCTCTTTCTTTGACTCTGCTGGAAGGTATTAAATGTTCTCTTGCTTTGGGCCGCTGCTTAAGATTTTCGCTGATACTCTTTGCCGCTACATTGATGGCTTCCGCCGCCTGCTGATACTCTTTGGCACGCTTGTTCCCTGATGATTTGATCTGATACACTTTAATCTCTGTCATTGGTCCTTTGCTTTCTTTAAACCGGATTAAGTTGGCACAATCGGGCGATTTCGGTCTTTTTCGGCGCAAAACAGGCCAAGGAATCAAAATATTCCCCAAAGATTCCCCGAAACGTCCTATTTCCCGTAGCGATGTGCGATTACTGCCTCTATTTGTTGTTCTGGAGCTCCGAAGTGCGATTTTTCTTCTTGCGCGAACTTCCGGTTTCTGGATGCTGACGTCAGCATGACGTCAGCAGTACGGCGGATGACATCAGCCTGCGGTGGATCCCTGGTACAGAAGTGACATGGTGGGGCGCTGATACTTGAAGGCGATGCGATGAACTTCTCCGATGTGATCGCAATATCGCATCGGCGGGGAACAGGAAGGTGTCTTAGTTGGACATTTGGCGCTTGCGACCGCCGATTGCCGATATCGCAATATCGCGTCGGGTAGTGACGGAAGGGTCATAACTTATGTGGTGAGAATACTGCGATCTTGCGATGCGAGCTGGCTTACTAGGGTCTGCGGAGTGTTAAGGAAGTCGGCAAGGGGTCTGTTGCAGTCGGAAGGAGTGAGTAAGTGGTTCAGAAAGGCATTTGAGGCTTCGGAAGGAGTCCGATAACCTAAAAAGTGATTTTATACTTTGGAAGGAGTCCATTGTATTTGGAAGATGGTTTGAAGGGGCAGCATGAGGGTTCTTGCTAAGTTTCAGGTAAACTGAGCAATTCCCAGGGGTACTTATGGTTATTTTTCAACCAGTGGGGGGGGGGG
>APFE031387143.1:0-48667 GCA_000404065.3 Pinus taeda
TTTTCATAATTATAAATTATTACATAAAATAAACTAAAATTTGTAAATATAGAATTCCATGATAAAATATATTATCAATAAATCGAGATGATATTACAAACGAATTTAAAAAACCGAAATTTTTTTTTTTTTTTTTTTAATTAATTTACTGTTATATAACATCTTCGTGTTTCCTTTCCAAAACGGGATGAAGAAAGAGGGATTGTAAAAATATGCTGATTGAATAACGGATATTTTTTCTTAAGCATCAAAATAATTAATTTTTTAATGGTTAACGTTAAAAAATAAATAAAAAATAATAATTTTATTATAATAAAAATTAATATAAAGTTATAATATGAAAATATAATAATATAGTGAATTATGAAAATTTATGTCTATTTGTCATGGAGATTTTTAACTTATAAATAGGCTTTGTTATAATATCATGGGAAAATGCCATGTCTTATCAATATCACATACCCAAAAAAAGATAACTCATCTCATATCATAATAAGTGATATGAGATAATTTTAATTAATAGATTTAATAAAAATGGATGAAAGACATAACTACTTTTGAGATAAATCTTAACGTTTGATATGTTATGTAATTGATTATTCCATTAAAATTAAATTAGGTTATGTAATTGATTATTCCATTAAAATTAAATTTCTACCATCCACCTAATAATTATTGATAATTAAATTAAAATTTTGAAAATCTTATTTCAAAATAAAATGACTCTATAAATGTAATGACACAGATACTCATAACTAAGTTTTTGTGAAAAAGGTTATTATTGTAAAACTACCTTGTAATCAATTTAAAAATTCGTTAAAAGAAAATGATATTAATAAAAAAAAAAGAATATTGCTCATCAAAATTCATGACAATGTTGAGATTCATATAGTCATTCATTACATCAATTTTGCAGTTTCAACCTTTTTTTTTCTTTTCCTTTAAATACTTTACTAATTAGGTTGATAAACATAAAATATTCTTAACATAGTTAAGGGTTATATCATTTTTTAGTTTCAAAACTCATTAACCAAATCCATCCCAAAGCATCCTCTATCTCCTACTCACACTACTACACCAAAGGCACTTTTAAGACAATTTTTTTAAGACAAAAGAAATAGTTTGTCTTAAAAAGTAACTTTTTATTTTAATTATTTTACATTGAAATTTAATATCATTTGAATTGTCTTAAATATAAAATTTAAGACAAAACTTTATATTTAATACAAAAACAACTTAAGACAAATATATTTGAAGATACAATTTTAAATTTAAGACAAAAACAGTTTAAGACAAAACTTTATATTTAATACAAAGAGAGTTTAAGACAAAATATTTTAAGACAAAAAAAGTTTGAGACAAGAATATTTTAAGAAAAAACTTTATATTTAAGACAAAAATATTTTAATACAACATTATATTTAAGACAATGGCCATTTAAAACGGAACCCATTTAAGACAATTAAAAATTAAGACAAAAACATATAAATTTAAGAAAATATTATCTAAAAACTACGAAATTGACTCTCACAGTGCACCCTAAGTCCTCCAACTTGTAGGCTACTACTATATCGCGCCTATACCAACATTGCTATTTCACTTTCCATTCACATTATCTTATATAAAGACAATGACTTGTTGGGCTCTTCATTTTGTGGGGGTCGTCTACTGTGAAGAACATGAAAACTTTCCGTGGCAGGATTTCCCACACATTAATTACTCTTTTGTCCCTTCCATCTCTATTGGTACGATTAGAGACAACTTGTATGTTGTTGCATTCAACACTACTACATGGAGGGGAATTTAAGACAAAATAAATCTTTTGTCATAAAATTTTCAATATGAGATGTTAGTAAAAAAAGGTAAAGGATTACGGGTTCGTCTTTACGCTATTGATAGGTCCTTCGGGAAGTAGAGCGATGGAGGCTCACAACAACTAATGGGATTTGGGGCGATGGAGGCCGACAACAGGGGTGTGCATCATGAGAGGAGCGATGGAGGCAGCTTCAATGAACGTGGATAGGTGGTAACATAGTTGGAGTACTTTTCGGGGTGTCCATCGATTGCTTTAATATTTTATTTTATTTTTTGCTTTAATTTTGGATGCTACTTATATCTGTTGGTTGGTTTTATTAGCACATTGTTGTGCTATATTGGCAACATGGACTAGATTCACTTGAAGGATTGTTGAAAAATGCAGCAAGAAATTCTCATTTTGGCTTTGCCTTGATTAAATTGAGAAAATTTAATTTTCCACATCAGTAGACAACTTGGATGCAATTAACTTGTATGACATATTTGAGTTGGAGGAGTTAGAGTTCAATTAAGCATGTGTGATTGCTAATTTGTAGCAATCAAAGTTAATTATCTCAAGTTGTTTTCAGTTAAACTAGTTCTAACTGTTGGAGGAACTAGTGGAAGGCTAGTTGTGTAGTGGGACTTCAGTAAAATGGAGTGATCATCTAGCTATTTGATCAATCAACCCAGAATAGCTAGTGCATTCAAATAATTTGAGTTCCCTAGCTATGGTAGAGATTCTAAGGAAGTGTAACATTAGTTGTAGACTAGTCTTGAGTGTACAGGTGTTGCATGCAGTCACACGATCAACCTTAGGAATTGCGCAATCCATTTTGGAAAAATTCCTAAATAATAAGGGCCTAATTTCTCAAGGAATTGCCCAAGGAAATAGGGGCTCAAGCAGAGGCAAGAATTGACAAAGTTTGGTTTGAGCTTCTTATTAATCAGAGAGATAGGTTGTTCACTTACAAGTTGTGCCCAGTTGAGTAAAGCAATTGTAATACATCTATATTCATCAGATTGATGCAAGAAGTCATTAGAGTTTTTAGCAGATTGCTTTCCCGGGGAAAAATATTGTGTGCATGTGTTTTATTTCTTATTGCATCCCTAAATTTTATGTTCTAAATTATGAATTAACTTCCGTAGAGTAGTAGAGTAGGTTTGTGTCTTGTGATTTTTAAAAAACTTCATGAGAAGTTGCAAATATATACCATAATTTCTACATTGTATCATAGTAGGATTCACATTAGAGCAGGAATTTCAAACTTGTTTCTCAGGGGGTTTGAATTTGCAATTTAGTGTAGCAAGATCTCTTAAGAGCTGAGAAGATGACCTTGAACGAGATGAAGCTAGAGTGTTTCTTGGGAGAAAAATTTAATTTCATTGAATGGAAGGATCACATGGAGGAGGTATTCGATGACAATGGATTGCTAGAATACATCAAGAGAGATGTTACAAAGCCAACAAAATCTGATGTCGAAAACCTTTCTCAGTGGAAGAAAGATGTAGCCAAGGTTTGGAGAATAATATTGGAGGGAGTGGGACCACATTATCAGCAATCTTCGTGGGAAAGAAAATCCTTATGCAATGTGGTGGGCATTGAAAAATCTATTCTAGAATAGTAGTGACCACAAAAAGTTGGTGCTCAAGGATAAACTTTGAAATATGAAGATGTAGAAGAATGATTTTATCCTGCAATATCTAAGGAGGTTCACACAAGTTCATGATGAGTTTGCAGGAGTTTGTATTATTCTTTTAAAGGATGACTTAGTAAGCGCAGCCCTTCTGGGCCTTCCCAAGAGTTGGCATAACTATCAAGATTAAGTGAATGGGAGGGAGAAAATACTGAATTGGAAACACTTATGGTATGATTTGGTATAGGAGGAAATCAGGGAGAATACCAGAGATGGGACCTCATCCAAGGGGAAGGATGAATCAAACTCTGCATTGTTTGGAAGGGAAAGAAGGGAAAGGGGAAGAAATCTCAAACCAAACCAAAATCCAACCAAGGGGGAAGAAGAAATATCTGTAAAAAAATAAATGCTTCCATTGTCATGAATACAAACATTATGCCACGAAGTGCCCATAGAAAAGGGGAAGTAAGATGACATTAGGAGGAGGAGCGGGTGAAGCTTCAGATTCACACTTCAACCTTGACTTTACCCTTATCGCATGCATTTCCAACACAGTGATGGTGAGCATGTGGTACTTGGACTCGGGTGCATTTTTCCACATGACAGGGTGTAGAGATTGTTCAGTGACCTAGAGGAGAAATATCTCCATATGCACATCAAGCCAAGGGATGACGGAACGTCGACATGACCGGTATTGGTACAGTCACCTTCCAGAGGGAGTTAGGCTCCCTTCTCAGGCTCAAGGATGGCATGTTTGTTCTAGGCCTAAAGAAAAATCTCATCTCTATTGGAGTTTTGGAAGACTGTGGTTATGATGTGATCTTCAACAAAGGAAAAGAATTCATGAGACACATAGCCAGGGACAGGTGAAGAAGATCAGGGTTTCTGTGAAGAATCTTTATAAGTTAGATGTGGACGATTTTGCTACATTAAGCACTAAGGAAGAGAAAATGCAAAGCCATGATGTAGGTGAAGTTTAGCACATAAGACTTCGCCATTTGCATCATGGCACCTTGAATATTATACAACAAATAGCCACTAGCCTCCCTAAAGGAGCACTTGAGCAGCAGGATGTATGCAAAGGATGTACCTTGGGGAAGTACATAAAATCCACATTCCATGATCGAGACAACAAGTTGTGTGCAATCTAAGAAAGGATCCGCTATGATGTTTGTGGACCTTTCTCGATAGTCTCCACTGTCAAAAAAATTATTTTTTCCTTTTTATTGATGACCTCTCACATAAGTGTTGGATCTCTTCATGCAGAAGAAAGATGAGACATTCTCCAAGTTTGTCGAATTCAAGGCACTGGTTGAGAAAGAAACCAACAAGAAGGTGAAGGCTCTCAAGAGAAATAATGGAGGTGAGTATGTGTCCAATGAATTTAAAATTTTATGTGTGAAAGAAGACATTCAACGAGAGTTGAAAACACCTCACAACCCACATCAAAATGGAGTGGTTGAGAGAAAAAATCATAGCATTTTGGGAGCAATGAGGGTGATGTTGCATGACCAAGTCCTACCTCTACATTTGTGGGTTGAGGCATACAATACAACATTTTGTTTGTAGAACTGAAGTCCTCATTAGAATCTTGGCATGATTACACCAGAGGAGGCTTTCTCAAGAAGAAAGCAGGATGTGTCGCACTTCAAGATTTTTTGAGCCTTTGTTTATTGCCATGTCTCCAAAGAATCAAGTTATAAGCTTGAGTCAATCGTAGAATTGGGGGTATTTGTGGGTTACATAGAAAATCCCCACAACTACCATGTGTACTTGCCATCACTCACAATGATAGTTATGCGAAGGGATGTAAATTTTAATGAGGGGAAAGCTATGTGGTGCTCTCTTGAGGGAGCTTTAGATCCTACCAAAATATGAGATTTCAACTCCAAAGGAGGAACCTTAGAAAGTTGTAGAGCAGCCACAAATTGAGGAGCAGAGAATGGAGACATTCACTCAAGCAAAACCATACAGAGAAGGCAAAAAAAGAACTAGGGAAGTTTATAGACTTGTGTAGGATGCGAGGGAGAATGCAGGATATCCTTCAAATTTGTGTAAGAAAAGGAGGTCACCTAAGAGGTACATTAGCTACATGGCTCTTATGACTGAGCTTATAGAGATTGAGCCATCATATTTTGTGGAAGAAATAGAGCAACCTGAATGGGTTGATGCAATGGTGGAGGAATATGAATCCATTGCAAAGAACAATGTTTGGGAAAGGGTCCCAAGACCAACATATAAATCAATAGTGGGTTTGAGATGGATCTTCAAGGTGAAGCAAAAAACAAATGAAAGCATAGAGAAGTATAAGGCCAGATTTGTGGCCAAGGGGTACTCTCAGGTTGAGTGAATTGATTGTGAGGAGACCTTTTCTCTTGTAGCAAGGTACTCATCCATTAGATCAATTCTCACTCTGGCTATGTAGATGGGGTATAATATCCACCAAATGGGTGTAAAAACAACATCTTTCAATGGGATTATTAAGGAGGTGGTGTACATAGAGAAACACAAATGTTTTGAGACATTTGATGAAGATTCTCATGTGTGCAGACTCAAGTGAGTGTTGTATGATCTCAAACAAGCACCTCATGCTTGGTACACCAAGATCGATAGTTATCTCACTATTTTGGGCTTCACCATAAGTGAAAGAGTCACTCCCTCTTTCATACACCTAGAACTCACTGACACCCCTTGCCACACACTCTTATTCATTCATTTCCATGCATTTTAAACTAGTACTCCCTTATGTTTCCGTGGAAATCCCTAACAATCCCTAACATATGTTGGAACAACCTAACAGCTAGCACATCTTGGCATGTTTCCCTGGCCTTTAGCATGCCTTCGAACTACCTAGAATATCTTCCCTCTCCCTCCTTAGTACACCTAGGACTCACTGACGCTTTTTGTTACAAAATCTTATTCATTCATTTCCGTGCATTATGTTGACCTAGTGCTCCCTTGTGTTTACCTGGCACTTTGTAACACTTCCAAGCATGCATTGGCACACCATGGCACCTGGCACACCTTCGCTTCATGTTGCTTTGTCACTCTAGCATGTGTTAGCATTGCCTAACATACCAAGTCACTCCCTCCTTAAAACACCTAGAACTCACTCACACTCTCTATCACACACTCTTATTCATTCATTCCATGCATTTTGACCTAATGCTCCTTTGTGTTTCCCTAACTCTCACTAACACTCCTTAGCATTCATTGGTACACTCTGGCACTTGGTACATCTTGGCATGATTCCCTTGCACTCTAACATGCCTTGGTACTCCCTAGAATACCTTATCACTCCCTCCTTACCACACTTGGAACTTGCTAACACTCCCTATCACACACTCTTATTCATTCATTTCCATGCAATTGAAACTAGTGCTCCCTTGTGTTTCCTAACATTCCCAACACTCCCTATAATGCATTGGCATCACACCCTAACACCCGACACAACTTGCCATGCCTTAGCACTTGGCATGTCATGGCATGCCTAACATGGCTTCTGTCTGTCTATCATGCATTAGCACTTCTTGGCATTCCTTGGCACATGTTGGCACTTCCTAGTTGTTATGCCCTTATAGATAGCCTTAGATTTTTTGTGACTTGGTAAACCAAGTAGACCATTGAAAAAATAATGTTGTGCCTAGCCCAAAGTCTCCCTTTGTCTTAAACTAATTTGTTCATCCCCTTATCACAATTATAGGCTTCCTTCCTGCAAGTCCTATTCTAAAATTTTCCTAACACAGTTCGTCCTTAGGACACTTGGAATTCACTAACGCTCCCTGACACACACTCTTATTCATTCATCTCCATGCATTTTGACCTAGTTATCCCTTGTTATGCCTAGACACTCCCCATTAACACTCGTCGGCATGCATTAACAGTGTCTAGCATGTGCTAGCTCGACTTTTCGTTCCTTATCATGCCTTGGCACTCCTTAGCTATCATGCTCTCACAACTACCCTTACCTTTTTTGCAACATGGGAACCCACCCAAATCCTACCTCGAATACAACAGCTTGACCAAGTTATAGTTACTACTACTAGACTATGCCTTGTTCACCTAATATATTCCTATAACTCGTCTTGGACTACTCATATTAAATCTCAACTTGTACAACTTAACATTTTATGAAGACAAGGCTCACATCCAACTGTGGTTGTATTTTAACTAGTTGTCCCTTGTGTTTTTGTGGCACTCCCTAACACTCCCTTGCACACATTGACACTCTCTCACACCTGGGACATCTTGGCATGTTACCCTGGCACTCTAGCATTCCTTGGCACTACCTAGAATACCTTGTCACTCCCTCCTTAGCACACCTAGAGCTCATTGAAACTCCCTCTCAGACACTCTTATTCATTCATTTCCATCCATTTTAAACTAGCACTCCCTTGTGTTTCCATGATACTCCGTAACACTCCCTGGCATGCATTGACACACCCTAGCACCTGGCATATCATTTCATGTTTCCCCAACCATTAGCATGCGTTAACACTACCTAACATACTTTGTCACTCCCTCCTGAGGTCACATGTAACATCAAGCTTAACCAAATCCATTACCTTCCATCCCTAGATTGATAAATAAAAATTAGTAGTCAATAGGATTATTATAGATGTATTTAGAGTAGACAATGTGAGCATCCATATACACGTGTTGAAAACCTCCATATTGTTAACATAAATTCGACATAACTCTTCATATTTCTGTTGGCCACAAGCCTTTTCAGGTGTTCTTGGGGTCCCAACAATTGGAACAAATTAATGTAGCTATATTCATGGTATAACACAAGAAGATACCTCCTATACTTGGAACGAGATAAGTAAAACAACCAATTTTGAGGAATGTATCCAACAAACTCAACAATGAGTTCATGATATTTTGTAGGAAGTTGCCAACTCCTAGTACAAGTAATACACAATCCATTGGGTTCCAAATAAGTTTCAGGTTGTTGACGAGTTATGGTTGGACTTGCATAAAGGGCAATTCAAAAACTCCCATAAGAAGCACATACCACTTTGACGCAAGCCTTAGACGTTACCTCTAAAAATCTATGCATCTTTTTCTTCTTTCTATTGTTGCATACCTCTAGGTAGGTTGGCATACAATTACAAATTTACTAGTAAAATTTTTAATTTTTGGGATCTATCAAAATGAAACCTTTTCTTTGATGTAAAGAATTGATTGAGCATCGGTCTAATAACCCATATGAGGAAGTATGTAATGCCTTAGTATTCAGTCTTATAAAACATGCATTGGATGATAAGTCCTTGTGCAAGATAGCAACAACTACATCTTCCTAGGAAGCATGGAAGACCTTAGAAGTAGAATTTGGTATAAAGGAAAGTGACATAAAGCTACAAATTTTGTTACAATTCCCTCAAGTGGAATGGGCCTTTTCCATTAGTTGGGTTGTCATATGAACCCACGTGAAGCAAGATGGAATCAAACTTCATTGAAAAACTAATGTTATGAACATAATTGGGTGTTTTGAACATGAAGAAATATTTGTTTGATCCTTGTCATCCTTTTAGAGACACCTCTTTTGGAATCTACTCAAATATGCATGAAAAATATGAAAACAAGTGATGTTAAATTTCACTTTCAATAATGGTGATGTTGATAAATGAGTACATTTCTAGAATACTAGATGAAGAGGTCCAAGGATCAATAACTGATAATCCTAGCATCAATAATTTGTAGAGAATACTAGTCAAATATTGTATCACTAAAGTTTGGAACTTCTACAATGCTAATGAGTCCAACTAGCTTGGGAAAAATGACTTCTACAAAGTAGAAGATGGAACAAAAGATCTTCTACAAAGTAGAAGGTTGTTTCATTTCCCTAGCCACATTTCGATGAAAAGATCTATACTTATAAGGATGTAAGACATCATATCCTTCCTAAGAGAATGATAAGTAATCTACATTTTATGGGTGTCAAAACATGTTGAAACATTTAATACGATGTTGCATGCAAATATATAACATGCAAGACACACCTAACTTTCTTCTCTCTCCTAATTTTCTACTCTATATGCATCCTGTATAAAGTGTTGGATAAATGAAAGAAATATTAAGTTGTTGCAGAGATTTGGTGAATGTCTTGTGTTGATATTTTATAGCTGAGGCGTAATGCAAATAACGGTATCAATGTATGTGAAGCTATGTTCCCTTGTTGAGTGTCATAGTTTTATTTGTGCTTGTATATTGATCTCATGTTGAATGGTTACTTTGATGATTATGCAATGTTTTTACACTTAACCAATGTGTGTTGTAGTTCATTAGGGATATTATAACACACAATATGAATGTAAATCCTTTTAAATGGTTATATCTACAATGTATGATGAATACCATAGTTTAGATGTATCGTTTGGAATTGAAGTCATCTCTACATGCCCTTTCCCTTGCAAAACCTTCAAATGTTCTTGCAAACCCATCAACATATCTTGGGTGAGACCTCACCTGTTTGCAAATTTTGAAAAATGCCAATTTCTGAGGGAGTTTTTTTGGCTTAGCTCTAAACCCTAGGTCACCCTTATGTGCCAACTAGTGTTTGTGAGCCTTCAATTAAGACTAAGGAGTCTTTGCTTACTTAGACCTTTATTCTTAGGGCCCTGGCTATCGGCAGCATATTGGTGCACTTTGGCATCCTATAACCCAATGTCCTTTCTATGGTTGCCTTAAATCTTAAGCTTCTATTTCAAATTTATGCAAATCTCGAGTCACTTTGGAATTAGGTTACTCAATTTCACAACCAATTTCTTTCTATCTCCATTACTTGGAAAGTTGCCCTTTTAAACGATACATTTGTACTTAGCAACTTACTATAATTGAATCATTATTTTTTTTTTTTATAGAAAAACCACAATGAATGTATATTAACTATGTTCAACTTGATAGGAGCTTTTCATGAATTGATAATTCACTATTTTTCACAAACTTTTACATGTAAATTTTTGGACGAAGTCCAAAAAGTGGGGTTCAATGTGCCACATTTTCACTAGAGCATTGGGCATATGCTCCTTACACTATGAGGATGGAGGCTTTAGTTAAATATCCTTGCTCTAGGTAATCTTAATACTACAAACACATATTAAGATGTAAATTAAAGTGAGTTGTTTGGGAGATGTAAGGGACCATTCCTCTGTCCTCAAACTATGAAAAAATTTCTACAATTTCACAACATATAAAAAAAAAAGTTTATTTAACAAAACAATATATTTGAAACAACATATTAAAAGATTATTAAAAACCTACTTATGAGTAATTTATATAACTTAGCCAAACAACAAGAAAAATACCTAGTTATGGTGCCTCGGTTGTAGTGCTCCTTCAGGGACCACTAGACTGAATATTCCACCCTGCCAACTAGGAAAGTCTATTCGACTCGTAGCCTAGGAAACCTCCACAAGTTCCCTAGCCCTTTAAGGCCAAGTCGAGCCCACAACCATAGTGTGTCTAAGTTTCCCATGCCCACATGCCTCTAGTGTCCAACACCAAAATCCACCATTATTTGTGACAAGACAAAACCTCTCCAACCCACAAGTTGCCCAAAGACAGAAACCCTCCCCTTCCCCCTAAAAACAATCCCTTCGACAAAAGAAAACCCTCCTACTTATCTCCCCAATCATGAATGTTACCAACCCCCTTTTCAATGTTACCAACACTCTCATTCTATTGATTGCCCTTATCATCCCCCAATCTATTCCTCTATCCATAAATTAATTTGAAGAAGTCAAACTTGTCAAGTAATAAAGAATGATAAAATAATGAAATAATTTCCATAACAATATTAATAAAATAATAATATTTACTTAAGGGGTTTTGTGAGAATCCTAAATAATCTAGTATTAAATTAATCATAATAATTATAAAACATGAATTATTTATTAATAAGGAATAATGGTTAATCATTTACTTAACCACTAATAAAATTTAACTATCAATCAAATTTAAGACTAATTCAAGCTTAACTATTAATCGATCTCAAGACTAATCATAGAATACTAATGTATCATGAAAGGTGTGGGTATGTAGCTAGAATACACATACCTTATATGTATACTACCCATCCCGGATCCATTTTGAATCTAGATCTACCAAGTGACGAGAGAGATTAAGGTCAAAGTTAATATGCATCTAAGCTAGTACTTTTGCATTCCACAATGTATTTCCTCAAGCGTTTAAATATGCTTCATCATAACAAATACCATAGACAAATACGATGGAACATGTACTACCATGGGTTTGTAAACCAACATGAGCGAACCCATCAAATGACCAACCTAAACATTTAATTTTATTTTTCTTTAATGTAATGTTATGTTGATGAGTCAACATAACATAACATTACATTTTACAACATTGCTTCCATATTAAACTATATAATACCTCTTGGCATAATAATACTTATAAAAATTAATCATATGAATCAATCACTTAACAAGTAAATTAATAACCTAACATAAAATAATAAAATTAGGACATAAACATTAACAAAAACATAAAAGAATTGAAAAAATTAACTTAAAAAGTCCATTAAAACTCTAAAATGATGAATTCTTAACACTAACCCTAACTATTCTTTTAATATAAAACAAAAAAAATCAAGATTAACAAGTTAATTATAGTTGCAGCTTGCAATTTTGTTCCTAAACTTACTAATGATGGTTTGGGACCATCCCATGATGAACCCTTGTTGAATGTTATCCTTATCCAAGCAATGATTGAATTTATAATCATTGTTATGCATTGTTTTTGCTTTGTGTGCATTAATGTCAAATCATTATGACATTTATGATTATGTGCCATGCGGTTTGTGTCATGTTTGTGGGGCTTAGTGGCCTTGATGTATGCCCAATTGATTATTCTAACTTTATGATTATGGAAAAATATGATAGGATTATGGACAAATTTGATAGGTTATAGAGCTTTTTCAACGTCTTTTTCACTTAGGGTGGCTAATAAATGATTCACGTTGAAAGATCTATGATTTTCTTAAAAATGTTGAGGATAAGGTGATTGAAATAAAAAATTGTAAAGGAAAACAAATTCATAATTTAAAAAACAAAAAACTTTGAAATAATTAAATTAACATAAATTACTTTTACAATTTTTATTTTTAAAGTATAAGATAGATTTCTGTTATTTCCATGAATTTATTTATATACCATAAAGGTTTATGTAGGGTTAACATCAACTAGTGCTTTAAAACCCAAGTCAATTGTCCTTTTGTTAGAAAGTGATATATATATAGTGGACATATTTTCACGCCCCAAATTCAACGATTCTTCTGAGAACACGTGTTCCATACTTCATGAGGTGCGCAGTGGTCTTTTTGATAGACACGCGGCTACCTGGGAGATGAGTCAATATTGTGAGGGCGAAGCAAGACCCTATTTTCATTTGTGCTTCGGCTTTATCATATCATTCGTTGACAAGGGTAGCAATTCTATTTCTTCTTCACTCGTTGCTTTGTATGTGACATAAGCTAGGGGAGTTTCATCTGTTTCAACAACCTCACAGGAAAAAGGGACATTAAGACCACACTCTCAGCCATCTCATATATCCCAAATATTTGAAAATTATTAATACTGGTAAGGTAATATTCTTTCCAATATTTTTCTAGCATTTTGAAACCCTAAGGAGTTTTGAGTTTGCGAAGTAATGGTTTTTTTATCTGTTGTATCCATGGAAAATAGTATGTTGGTTATGTTTGTCTACAATGCCCAGAGTTTACTAAGTTTTGGAGTGAAAGCAGAGTCATTTTGATGGCATTTTAATTTTTTGTTCCTGTCGTTTTTGAGGGAAAATCTTTCGGGTTTTAGGTGCCTCAAATATTAAAGAAAATGTTAATCTTTGGATACAGGGTTTGTGGAAAATAAAGTTTTTCCCACTTACGGAAAGTGGTAGGATTGGAGGCACTAGGGTTTTCTTCGAAAGGTACATTCGTTGTCCACTCCCCTCTCTTAAGATAACAAGGAATTTGTATTGAATGAGGCTCTAGATAGTTTACTTAATTGAGTTTCTTTATGGGAGGTATTGTGGTGTTAATTAAACAAAGTCAATCTTCCAATTGTTTTTGGATGTTAGGGTTGGAGAGTAAGGAGTAACTAGGAGGAGTATGCAGGTAATGAAAATTTTGGAAATTTAAATATCATGCAATGGCTGGACATTCTACTGTAGGTTTTATGGGGTCAATGAAATTTGTTGTACAAAATGTGAGGGTTTTTAGAGGTAATGGTTTGGTAGCATTAAGTGGGTATTCGAAAGTAAGAAGTAATTACGAGGGGGTTTTTGAAAACAATGAAGATATCAAAAATACTAATACGAAGTTATGGATAGTCTATTGCACTAAAATTCTTTGCACATGATTTTATTATGCTAGTAAGACTAATTTTGCAGAGTGTGAGGGTTTTAATAATACATGGTTGGAAAATTTTTAGATGGGTATGGAACAATAATAAGTTATCAAGGGGGATCTTTAGATTGTTGAAATATGAATTTGAAACATTATGGGTTCATGGTCCCAGCTAGTAAATCATTAAGAAATCAAATTTTGAGAAATGTGTTCTAAGGATAGAACTGTAATAGTGTATTTGATTTTAAATTCACGAGTTTCACTAGAAATTGATGCAAAGGTCATTGCTTTCTTATGCCTGGAGTAAGGAAAACTTAACCAAGAGTGATTTACGAAGCATAATTTATCACATTCTTCTGTATTTGAAGGAATTAGAGGAGTCAAGGTTTTGTGTTTCGTAGCATTGAAAGAATATGGTTGCGTGGGTTGATGGATTTTCATGTTTTTATTTCTTAATGTTGGATTTGGATTTTTGTAGAAAAAAGTGGGTTTAAGTGGGAGTCAGACCAGTTGGTGCTGCTTCTACTCTGTGTGTGTTTATTGTGGGATATTCCTCTACTGACTACATTAGGTAAGTGTTGGATTATAAGGTGCATTGTTTGCATTAATGTTAAAAATGTGTGGTTGATATGCCATGTTTCAATAGTCTTTCAATAATTAAGAAAGATGTATTAACCTTTCAATAAATTTGAAGTGCTTGGTTCTAATGGTTAAAGAAGTTGAGTGATCTGTTTAAGTGTTAAGCATCTTACAGGAAATTCAGGGTTGTCGATCCTAGAATTTGAAGTCTTTTTTAGGTACACAACATTCCCTGCCATAGGAATTTACAGTAAGTCAAATATTTTGAGATCAGAATGGAAAACTTTGCAAGCAACAATTTATAATATGAATAAGCAATAGAAAATTATGAATTTAAAATCTAATTGACAATTTGTGAAGATTAAACAAAAATGTCTATTTGGTCCTAAAGTGGCATTGGAAACACATAAACAGAATCGAACAAAACATGTACAAGCATAATTATATGGACCAATTAAGCTCGCCTTTGGCTTAGGATTGGTAGCCACATTCTCAAATATTTTGAAACTATTAGCTATCTTTACTGAATCAACAGGTGAATCTTTAGACTTCAAACTATAATCCAGAAACCCTGTCTAATCATAGAATGCCATGTAAAATGAATTACATCTGATTGTAATTTGTAGTGTACAAATTTTATCTTAATATTATAAATAGTACTAGTATCCTATTAGGCAAAAAAACACTGCAGGAACAAACAAAATAGCATCATTCCGATGAGAAATAAGAAACAATTGGCATGTTTACATTTGTGATGTAAGTTGAGTGTCACTCAAAGAATTCTCTTAAAGAACTCTTATACATCCTGAGAAATTCCATCACCACCTCTCACACGGCAAGAAGACATCATATGAAAAACATATATACCAGATAATAAAAGTCCAATAGGACACAAAGTTAATCTTGCAAAGTAATTGCCTTGTCTAGGAATTTCAATTTACAATAATGTGCTTTCTCGATGTTGAAATATAGAGGTCTTAGAATGGACCCGTTTATGTTGTACATGTAATGCATGTTTCTCCTGGATTTTTAATGTGGGTTGTGGGGTTTTTTTAGATTTAAAAGAAGCAAGAGATAAAATTGAGAGGAGAAAGAGGTAGTGAACAAGGGCTTTGTGGAGATCTCACGTGAGAAAATGGAGCATCAAGCCCCAAGCAAGCAGGAGCCAGTTATGGAGGTTGTCAGTGGTCCACCTTAGATGCCCTATGGTACAATGCCTTATCAAACAGCTCAGTTGGTTGCACCTGTTGCTCCAGCCTCTATTGTTAGAACTGTTAAGTCTCCTGGAAAGGACAAATTACTATATATTTAGCTTATTCCTCTCCTCCAAGGCAATTCGGATCTCTTATCTGGGGCAAGATAACACACTGACCTGAGGTAGATAGCTCGCACTTTCTGAGGCATACTCTCTAGGGAACAATAAGGATCTCAGGCACACTATCTCTATGAAACAAGCAGAGCTTATAGCTATGAATAGTGCGAGTTTTGAGGCTAAGGAAAAGGCTGAAGTTTGACCCCCTTGGAGACCTATGGTAGACAGAATTGAAGGGATATTTGTATTGGATATTGGAGGGTTGGCTTGACAATTGTGGGAGGTTACCTTGTTGGTCAATATTTTTCTATGTAATCTTGTCAAAGATATGCTATTTTTGATGTACAAATTGGATTGAATTGGACATTTGTTCATAAGGAAATGTTGCTAGGTTTTTCCCCTTGGAGTGGGGTTTTCTCAGGGTAATTTTCAATGTCTCTTGTTCATTGTCTTAATTTTATTTTTATTGTTTTATGGAGCTTAATGATTGTCAAATTGTATCATTGGAAGCAGTTATTTGTTCGAAAATTTCTCTAGTCTTAACCCCTCTTTTTTCATGGGGAGAAGGGGACAATAAAACAAGTTCAAATTTGATGTTCCATAAAAATTTGGACCACACTAATTGAAAAACATTCCAATAGTTAGTCTTGGACAATTCGATTCCTGAAAGTGTATGGATATCCGAGGATGAACCACTCCCGAATCTGGTCAAATTATAGCAGTTGATGAGGAATCTTTAATCATTAGATCAGATTCTAGAAAAATCAACACTTCTTTCAACCTTGGGTGTTAGGAGTAGGCAGTCAGGCTCCTCAATGGTTGCAAAAGACTCTGACAGGGAACCAGTGCCCAATTTTCCCACGTCGTTGTTAGCTATCAAACTTAGGAGACCTTGAGATAATTGGACCCATTGTCCTATCTCCCTTACGCTCTCTCTCTCTTTCTCTCTTTACAGGTTCTTCTATTATGTTGTCCATGTTTCAACAATCTCACTTAGTGTTTTATATCATTATACTTTTCTCATAGTTCTAAGCAAGATATATATATTATATAAATATATATTATATATAATATATATAATATAATATATATATATATATATCTGTGTGTGTGTGTGTGTGTGTGTGTTGGGTAAGAATATATTGTATATGTTAATGTATATGTCTATGTGTATGTGTGTGTGTGTGTTTCTTTCCTTGTATTATTTTGGAATTTTTTTTGGGTGTTGTGCTAGCACTCCCATATTCTTTTCATATTGTTTTGTACTCTTCAGTCCCATTGACCTACTTTTGTTGTCAGTTGTCAGACATTAATACAATTATCTTAGCTTACATTAGAATTAAAATGATAGGGGGCTGTGGTTTATTGTGCTTTTAGAAATGTTTGGGTGGGTTGTATCTCTAAGTCTCACTGGTCACTTTTGTCTAAACTAGACATAAATAAAATCTATTGATCTATTACTTCTAACAACACTTTCCAGGAGTTTCGAGATAGGTAAGCCTGTGACGTAGATGGAAATATTTTTCATGGTAGTATCATTACTTCCTTTTTCATCTGTATGATGGTATTTTAATTTTTCTGTTTGATGTTTTATAAGGTTGTGCTAGAGGATAAAGAGGTTTTTTTTATTGATTCAAAATTGTATTTCAGCGGTGAAAGTGGCGAAGGGAAAACATAAATTACAAAAATTGCAATGCAATGCCCGGCAGCACAAGGAGGTGACTGGAGTAGGTGATAAAATATTGTAGACAAACATTATTCTAGAGTCATCTTGTAATGCAAAGACACTAAAAAATGACAACTCTAGTATATTTGTAAGTTGTAATCCTTTTAATTCTCATATTTAAGCAATTTTAGTACATGGGAGATAGAATTGTGATAATTGTGAGTTTTCCATTGCAATCGTGTCTGACTAAATATTTGTGATTCTCGATAGACAAACATCTTTGTAGTGAAGTCATTGTGTTTCTAGACATGTAAATCGCAGATAAGGAATTGCAAAATTTTAAGGATATTGCGGGAAATTATATGCAGGGCAAGTTGATTGATAGGAATTTTGATGGCACTGGCAAAATTTATGGTGCACATACTCAAACATGTGAGAAAATTTCAAGCTTATTTTTAGTTTTGACTATTTTACATCTCTATAACTGACTTCACCATTCCTTTTTGCACTATTTAATTTGAAATAGGTTTGTGTCAGATATTGGGATAATGAAGAGAGGCCATTTAGTGGGATTATACCCTGATGTGTGAACTATGGTTTAACATAATCCTTTCTTTTTTCTACATCTTTGCTCGAGAAGGTGAGGAGCACATGATCATATTACTTGAGTTTGGTCGAATTTATTTCATTTGATATTGTATGTTCTAGAAGCTACAATGCGATAAACTACCTATTTGAATTGTACAATCAAGAGTAGTGCAACGGTTACAAGGCGAACGATCTTATCATATATTTTATCAGCTTTGTGCTAGGGCTTCTCTCGCTCTTAGAGGTATATGAATAAAAGGTTATTTTTTTAATGTAGTTTTGCTTCTTGTCAGTTTGTTTTAGCAATAACTTTGTTCTATAAGCTACCTTTTCTTTTCATAGATTGTATTGTAATAGTTTTCTTAATTTTTCTTTTTCACTGGATATTGGGCAAGTTGCGTAGTAACCTCACTGTACATGACACTAAAGTACGTGGCATGCATTCATTCAATATGATGGCATCATTTTTATACAGTAGCAAGTTGGCCATTAATAATTCATGAATTACATCTACCAACCTTCAACATCCTCTATGAATTCGAAATATCTTCACTTCTTTGCAAAACTTTTCATTCTTATCTATGCTTTACTCTTCTCAAGACTCCATTGTGTTTCGAAAGCCAACACTCTATCTACACCATCTTGGCTTGATTTACATACTAGACACTACTGCAAGGTGATTTATTTTCTTTCACATATGATTAGATTGACATTATGTTGATTGAAAGCAACTAGGAGAAAAATCTTAGTTGCTTAAGTGTTCATCTAATTCACAGTCTCCAAGACCGACTAAAATCAGTTCTGAAAGGTGCTCCTCACAAACATATCTACCATAGTTTTTGACTTAGATATTTAAATTTTATATGTCCCTACTATTTATGATTTGTCCAATTAGCAGCCAGTTGGAGAAGTTGTTGAAATTAATTATCTGCAGACTACAATTGAATACTTAAAACATGGCATAGGTTTCTTGTTTTGTTAATAGAAAATATTATTGAATGAGGTGGCATGCCTCAGTTTTCAAGTGACACGTAGTTCATATTCTATACATTTTGTTTCCAAATCAAGAGATATGACATGCCTTGGTAAATCATGAAATCATCATGACAAGCTCTACCGTGACATTTTGGATGTATAATTCTGAGAAGCAATACATGGATCTTGTCAGTGTCAAAGGATTTTGCAGTTTTTCAACCAAGCCTTTGGACATAGAATGCCCTTATGTATATATAATTTTTCATGAACTATATACATATTCATTATCTTCAAAAGTTTCATTCCCTTCTTTTGCAGGCATTGTTTGCCTTGGTCCTCATATCAAGGCAAATCAAAGAGCAGGTGAACTGCAGTGACTGAAAATTTGTTAATGTTACCTCATCTTTTAGTAGTTTTCTACCCCATTTTACTTCATCTAAAATTTTCTGATGAATTTGTTAGTTTGTGATAATTGGACGTCATTTGAAGCTCATCCTCCTAAATATTTGAGTTAGAAATGCAATCCAAAATGATTTTCAGAGTTAATATTTTTTAGGTGAGGTAAGAACTTCTTTCACTATCGAATGTGCTGCTATCTATCTATCTATCGAATATCATTAAAGTGATTTGAGCTATTACTGGTAAGTGTTTCATAAAAGTTCAGACATCATTCAAGCATGTTGAGCCAAGTATACTGAGCTTCCTGACAAAATAATTCCTAATCTGTCCATTTCAGAAGTGTACATTTTCTCCTTGTTAGGCAGCAGTTTCACCTTCCAAGTTAATATATTATAAATCAGAGAAGGACACATTCTTTATTAAAATTTCTATTGCTTCCTTAGGTAATAGATACAAAAATTGTTGTACAACACAGTTTTAGCACCCTATAAAAAAAAACGGCACCCTATGTTAGAAAATCAAAGGTAAAGTAGATTTTCTTACTTGTTAATTACTTGTGATACTTAATCGTCTTTTCTATGTTAGTTAATATTTCTTTTTCATCAAGTAATTACACAAACTATCTTCCAAGAACATAAAGAAGTACACGACATAGAGATTTAGGCTTTCAAGCTAGGGCGAAACCTCTCAACAGGTGATAACCTAACAATCCTCCTCTTATTGAATTTATTCAAAATTAGATATCCAACACAAGACCAAAGACTCCCTCCAAGTCAGTCCTCTTCTTTCATTCAAGGTTTATAGTTGAATCTCTGCCTAGTCAAACTTAGAAGTAGCTTCCAAATTTTTGTCCTTATTGTAGGTCTAGTCTCTTATTATAATATGTTTCATTCCAATTACAAACTCTTTGCCTTCTATTATTGACCTTCGGGTACTACAACAAACCCTTGAATCTTTACCACAGATCTTCGGCTCCTGCTATAGATAGATAGTTTTAGATTCATATTTGACTTAGTCATAGACTTCGCTTTCTTCAAGTGTTGTATACTTCTTTTTATCCTCATTTTTTCTTCCCTTGTTGGATTACAGACTTCAAGATTTTTGAAGCCAAGGAAAAGCCCCTCAACTGGGGAAACCCAAAAATCCTCCTGTTATTGAATTTATTCAAAATGAGATATCCAACAGAAGACCAAAGACTCCCTCCAAGTCAGCCCTCCTCTTTAAGTCAAGGTCGATAGTTGAATCTTTGCCTAGACAAAGTCAGAAGCAACTTCCAAATTTCTGTCCTTATTGTATGTTTAGTCTCTTATCATAATTCTTTGGCTTCCAATTACAGACCCTTTTCCTTATATTACTAATCTCCAGCTACTACAACAAACCCTTGACTCTTTACCACAGATATTAAGATCTTGATGCAAATAGATTTCTTTAGATTGAGATTCGGCTTAGTCAAAGACTTCGGTTTCTTCAAGTGTTGTAGACATATTTTTATCCTGGGTTTTTCTTCTCCTGTTGGATTACAGATTGAGATTTTTTGCTTTCTTGGTTGCTACCCAAAAGAGGTCGAATATAGGCTAAAATGCTTGGATATCATTCTCCATGATCATTGTCTTAACTAAACAAAGAGTGATTGTGCCTAGATTGTTGCCTTTGTAATGTTGAAATGTTCTGCGATCTTTGTCTCTGACAAGATGCAATAGCCCTAATTGGACAACATTAAAACTATCTCAATTGAGTGTTTAACTACCATGACCAATTCCTTCATTTCCACATAGCAACTATGCTGCAATAGTCTCACATGGACCGAGGGTTAATTTGCACATGGACTTCTCTCTTTTGACAATGAAGGCAATTTGTTAGGATCTCATCTAATATATGTCTTTAAGATATAATAAACTTATGTTGTATGAGTTATCATAATTCTTAGTCCTTAGTTATAGTATATGTGCTCCCTGTCTTTGTGCTCATGGTTGAAATAAATAATTCTCCTTTGAATTTCTATTACCATCATTGAGAAACACTTTATTGATTGATGCTCTATGAAATGCATCAGCTCTGAGTTACTCATAATCCACTTTCTTGCTGAGCTAGAGATCAACTGCCATGGTTCTAGAGTTGTAGCATTTCCTCAAGGAGTTGCTAATTTGGTTTCTGTACAACTGTTAAGATTTTCTCTCTCCTTCACTGGAGTGTTCTTAAGCGTTCTTGGGTGGATTTCTACTTACTGGAGTTGTTTCCCTCTCCCGTGAGCATTATTTTCATTTTTTGGGGTGAGTTTGAGCTCAATCTTGTTTGCCTAAGAGGCCATAGGTACTAGACAAGGCCATACATAACTATAGAAGATCATTGGCTTTCCAATTTCACTTCATTCCCATAAATCCATCGAATACATGGGTGCTGAAATCTACAAGGCAGAGCATTCTTGATGTGTATTTATGGTAGAATGTAATTATATTATAATGTTGTTAAATTGAGATTCATTACTTGAGTGATTCAAATTATATGTTGTTCCATTGGAATTGGGAATCGTTACATGAGAACCCATTAACTATAATTATTCACCAATAATATCCAAAGGTTGTTCTATACTAGAATGATGATTGTCCAGTATGATGTATAATGAGGATAAGGTTGAAGAAATGAATGAGGAGAAATCTCATTTACGGGGTAGTGTGGATGAAGGTTGTACTGTAGAAAAAGAAAACACAGCAGTATGGACAAATATGGACAAATTCTAATGAAGAACATGCAACATTGGCCAACTTCGATGAAAACACAAAATGTGAATAGTTTGAGCTGTCTGATTTTGCATTTAATGCATATTCAACTGGTGGATTTGTATCTTCTTGTATTGATAATATGGAAGATCAAGATTACATACAACAATGTATACACACTTTTACCTTAAGGCAAAGTGTTGCGCAAAAGACCCTCAAGGAAAACTCCCCTGAGACAAATATCAAGTCAGTGAGCAAAAATTGTTGTGAAGATGCTAGTAGTCAATTGTCCAAGGGTGATTTTTCGATGCCCTCACAGGAGCTAAAGATTGTATCCCACTATTCTCTCAACTAAAAAAGGTATGCTAATAGATTCTTCTGGGAAAAAGGCACAACACATTTATCTTTGGTTGGGAGTTTATCCATATTGCCCATGATGTAAATAGTTATAATGTCATGTTGAGTAGATTTTTGGCACACCTTTAAGAAGCTATCATTATCGAATGGGGGGCTAGAAATCTAAAATGTTATCCATTGAATTAGATATAGGATTATATTTGTCTAGATGGGAAGGTTGATATAGTTTGAGCTTGTAGGAATTAATTATTGGAGAACACCCTATTGCATAGGAAGCTTTGGGTTGAATGAAATTTCATGAACCTACTATAGAATATGTGAGCTAAATTTTTTATTTTTAATATATTTTTGCCTTATAATATTTCTTATGACGGATGGCATATTATATGTCGGAATTTTTTCACTCTATAGAAAATATTCATGGCCTTGTGTATGGTCAAGAAGATTCCTAAACCTCAAATGACGACAATTTGATATTCAAAGTTAACAGAGATATTTTGGATATTAGAAAGTCATTTGTATCATGCTTATGCGTACAAGCTCTATATCCTCCAAAAAAGCTACAATAAATACTTAGCGTAGAAGGATTTGCAGCTGATGGCATCATCTGGATTGTTGGCTACCATTGTGAAATGGGATGAGGGAAATGTGTAGCAAAATCATATCCTAGAAGCCATTTATCTTTGGTTAGGAGTTTACCCATATTGCCCATGATGTAAATAGTTATAATGTCATGTTGAGTAGATTTTTGGCACACCTTTAAGAAGGTATCAATATCAAATGGGGGCTAGAAATCTAAAATGTTATCCATTAAATTAGATATAGGATTATATTTGTCTAGATGGGAAGGTTGATATAGTTTGATCTTGTAGGAATTAATTATTGGAGAATACCCTATTGCAGAGGAAGCTTTGGGTTGAATGAAATTTCATGAACCTATTGTAGAATCTGTGAGCTAAATTGTTTTTATTTTTAATATATTTTTTCCTTGTACTATTTCTTATGACGGATGGCATATGATATGTAGGAAGATCTTCACTATATAGAAGATATTCATGATCTTCTGTATGGTCAAAAAGATTCCTAAACCTCAAACGATGACAATCTGCTATTGAAAGTTAACAAAGTTATTTTAGATATTAGAAAGTCATTTGTATCATGCTTATGCATGGTACAAGCTCTATATACTCTAGAAAAGCTATAATAAATACTTAGCATAGAAGGATTTGCAGTTGATGGCATCATCTGGATTGTTGGATGTCATTTCTATTATGCCCTATGATCACAAGCATGGGGCTCACCATTTTGAGCTGGAGAATGAGAAGGGAAGAATTTCAATAATGGCCAATCTTTTAAGTTTTGAGATTTAGTTTGGATTCTAAAATGGATACTAGAGAAGTGGTAAGTTATTTCAATGAAAAGGCTTAAGTTCATCTGCCATTGTTTGGGATGTTTGCATTTGTATACATTTTTCTAGTATAAATATTATATTTTATGCTTAGTTCAAGGAGTTTTCTTCCAATATGTCTAATAATAATATGTTTTTTTGGTAGTTGTCACGTTCAACACTTCTATCTGAAGTGGTAAGTAATAGGTATAGAGGTCATTAAGGAATTTACTCTTGAAATGAAGTATTTCCTTGATGTTGCTAAGAAGTGAGAGCACACATATATTATTCTACGCACTTTTTATGCTTGTACAGGTTATCTCCCATATGTCTTTCCATATGTACCTTGTACCTTGTTACCTCCAAACTTGCAAGTAAACTGCTACCTTCCATATGAAGAATTATCATCCACTAAGACAGAAATCAATGTTTCACCTACCAAAGGTCCCAATGTTCAATCAAAAGCAATACCCATAGTAGCAACTCCACCTACTGTCCTAGATCTTCTTGGTTATTTTATAAGTTTAGACAATGCACTTGTCCCTAGATATTAGTGAGCAGTAGGCTCTGGGTGGGTCTTAGTTAGTTAATTCCATTTCATTTTGTAAAGAACAAATGGAAAAAAATGGTTTTATTGTTGTTAGATGTGAATTGTATTTACTATGATAACGGTCAACCTAATTAAAGCAACTTGTGATATTTGGTTAATTCTTTGTGCAGGCCTCTATTTCCTGTTTTACTTGCATCATCAGTATGTCATGGCCTTAAGATCAATGGGAAACTTATATGGCACAATGGTCAAAATTTTTACAGCTTAAAGTTTTAGAATAAATCTTTTGGTCTTGCAGCTGTTGGACCTCTACGGGTGCAATTCATAAAATGTGAAAACAGTTGAGATATTAATTCTATTTTCTGTAAATATTGCCAGTTTAATAGGATGTAAATTTTGAGTCCTTTTTCTAAGTTTTTTTCCTAGTAAATTAGGTGCCACCATTGCAGCTTGGTAGCTCAGCGCACACACTACTGCCAATGGTATTGTTTCAAAACATATTTCCTGGACTGGAAAACGCTATTTTGTAGGTGGAAGTAAAAAATAATCAACAACTTGTTTGGTATTTTAATGATAATATTCCATTTGAATTTTTCTTCACTGAGGAAGGGAGGATGGAGCGTGCAACATTTCTGTAGGTAATAATCAATGCTAGGATCTAAATTTTAAGCTTTGGAATTTTTCTTCATTGACGATGGCATGATGGAGCGTGCAACGTTTCTGGAGGTAATAATGAATGCTAGGAGCATTCCCTTTCCACCACTCTGCTTGTGCCTTTGACTCTGTTGGATTTTTTGGACTTTTGGGTTAGAATGAGTGGGCAAGATGGACACGTCCAAGAGTTAAAAAGGGGAAAAGGAAGAGCATGTAGATGGTGAGATTGTTCTCTCCATTGAAAAGCTGCAGGAAATCGAGGATGAGCCTGAGAGGGTAAGTTCTTGTGCACTCTGAAAACTAATTTTTGGGGTTATTCTATTTTAATTTATTTATTTTTAAATTGGTTTTTTCCTTATCATTTTTGAAAACCTTTTGCTCGTTCTTTTATCTATGTATTATTTATTTATTTATTGGTGCATCTGTGGATTGATTGAATTTTTGCTTCTCCGTGGGCTGCTTGAGAATGATTTGTTACAACCCTTAAGAGTGGGTTTGAGGAAAAGAGTGGTTTTTCCAGTAAACCCACACTTCATCTTCATATTCTTTCAGTCTTTTGGATATGGACATTTTGATTGGTTTACATATGTTGTTTTTCCAATAGTGCCGGGGAAATTGTTTCAAGGAAAAATTGAAACTAGAACATCCTCAAATTAGTTATTTTAGTTTTTTTTCCATATCCATTTATTGTTTGGGTGTGAGTTGCTAAATCTCAAGGTTCAACAAATGTAAGATTTGTGCGATAGTTCTTGATCAGTTATAGTGTGCCTATTTATGATTAGGTTCATAATGACCTGGTGACCTGAGGCTCTCTCAATGTAGTATGTTGCACTCCTATATCCCTTTTGGTCTCAATTACAATCTGCACCTTTATGATAAGGTCATAATGGCCTGGTCACCTGGGGTATTCTTGGCCTAGTGACTGCCCCCAAAGGGTCTAGCAAGGTTACTGGACTTAATGGCAAAATCTCGCAATTATATTCAGCACCTACCCTTAGGGAAGGGTAGACCTGCCTTACCAATATAGTTGTTGACAGTTGGCTTATTCTTACATTCATTTTTTATTAGTTGCTGGAAAGATTTCTTGGAGGAATTAGTGGATAGAGTTTAAGTTGGATTCCGGATGACTAGTAGAGTATTCCTACATTACGTATTTGTAAATTCATAGTTTCATTCACATTGAGGAAGAACCAAATTCATTCTATCACTTTTTTTTCCCTTTCCCCACTTATATAGTGAAGTTGCAGCTCTGGATTTATTTTTTCCTTCTACTTTTTCTCTCTGAGATTGAATCTAAAGTTTCCAGTACCTAGAAAAGCCTTTTTCTCTTCTATCATAAGATGCATGTGTGTGTAAACCTATGTAGTTGATGAAATAAGTTTGGAGTGGATTGAAATAGTGAGATTTTGTTGTGGTGGTGGTGATGAATCATTTTTTCAATTGGGCATAACACATCTATATGATATAATGCAGAAAAATGGAAAACAAAGTGAAATTTTCATAGGGTGCATTGAGTTGCTCTCTTTGGCTATTCATCTCCAATTGTGTTGAATGTTAGAAATGGGTTTCAACTACAAAACGTTTTTTCTTTCATGAGACTGCAAAAATCGGTCTCCAAATGAATTGAAAATGTCCTGGTGCACTCTGGGTTGTTCTATCACTAGTCTTGCATGCGATGTTTGTATTCAGGTCATTCAAATTTTTATTTTTTTTTAGTTATTATATGATGTCCAATTGTGTGGGGACTTCTACATGGGTAAATTGCACTCCTCAATTATCTTTTATGCTTTACCTTTCACTACAGGGTCTTTAAGATTCATTATTGTTTGATATGCTGAGTATTAAAAATCATCTGCCCTTCATCATAAACCATAAAAAAAATAAAGCTTTCTTTATATAGTTTCTTTGAATGGAGAAAAGGGAGAGAGTTGTTTTTTCAATTTCTCTAGCATGGCATACACCAAACTGTGAAACACGTCGTTTCTATTTGAACAGAATAAGCATGTAGTTCATCGAATTATATCAAAGCTACAAATCAGAACGCCCATTTTAAAAAATCCCCCTATCATGGAACAAGAAGGAAATATGCTTATTTCGATTAGAATCGAGTGTCAAGGCTATGATACCCAGCTTAATGTTATGAACAGTGCAGCCTGTCTACATGAGATAGCCATTGTGAACTAATGGCATTCTAGGAAGGGGTATCTTCCTTGTGTACAATCTGAAACAAGTTCTTCATTAGATATATCAAATTTTCTGATAATACAACATTCACTAATCATTTGATTCTGGATCCTATGAATATTAATAATGGGATACATAGGTCTGAGAATTTACCATGGTTAGCAATGTCTAATCTTAGTAATTAGGCAGGGAAGACTGCAACTAAAGAAGGTGATGATAGTAATATACAACAGAAGGCCTCTGATCTGGGTCATGTTCCAAGCATCTATTCTATAAATTCCTCAACAACTCAGACACATTCAGCCCACTTATCCTGATAAAGTGTCGAATACTCCACACATCAACTTTAACCCCATGAACACCCCTAGACATCTCAGGAGCATGGTTCAAGCCATAAATATTATAAGGGTAAATATGAGGTGCACCAATGAAATCCTGAAAATCTATTATAAACACTCATTTGATTCAATGTTCTCCATCATGTTATCCCACCTGAGATCCCTATGCATAAACGAAAGGGTCTGCAAAGACACCAGTGCCTTGGTCACAAATTTCAGAGCTTCCGCAAGTTGTTCCACAATCGAAGGTTTGGTTGCACAACCCCTCAGCTTGAACACCAATGCTAACTCTTGTTCTACATATTTATGCATGTATTCAGCATGGGGAATTCTATTGTCTAGAAAATCATAGATTTCCTTGACAGTGGCCCATTTCCTTGTATTAGGAAATATTTTTTTAACATGAGTTGGCACTATCTCAATAATCTTCCCACTTCCTCTATCCAATCTTTGATAGTAACTATAAATACAGTTAGATTTCTGCCCATGACAAGAGTCTGCAAGAAATGGAAAAATCATTGATACACACCAACAAGGGACCAGAGCTTTCAACCTCTAACCAAGAGTTGACAGATTCATTGACACAAGATCAATCCTTATGACCCTCTCATGTGATTTTCTCAAGGCCCAAAACATAACAGTGTCACCAACAACATAATACCCTAAAACGTAGGGCGAATTTCCGTAAGTCTACAAGAACTTTTCCACAATCTTGACTGCACGACCATTACCCTCCCTCACTGCATTCGTCTCCTCGCCTCTCCTTAAACAGAAGTTCTTCACGAACCCACATACGTTTGGCCATTGTTCTTGAGATCCCCAAGTCTTGGTACCCTGACTTTCAAATCAGCTCAATCTACACTGCACACAACTTATTAATGATACTATTAATGCAATCATCCCACAACCCAATGAAAGACTCTCTACCATATCTTCTACTATAAGGCCTGAGGAAGGGTCCTACCACCTTATACATAAATGCCCTGCAATCTGTATCGATGCAAAAATAGAAGAAAATCTCCTTTCTTGTTTGGAGATCCTTGTATACATCGTTCTTGATAAGAAAACACATGTCCTTAGAAGGGGGCTCCTACAGATGTAAGGAGAGCTCGAATATACTCGGTTGAGTGAACGCAGGAACCCTTAGACATCTGAAAAAGTAATTTGTCCGATCTGGAAGCCCAAGAGGAGGAAAATCTACATAATATATACATAACAGCACATAAGACTTTTTTATTTAAAGTTGAAATGTTCACAATTCAAACCTCTATCAACAAATATTTCCAATGTTCTTGAGTCTAGGGACTCTGGTATTAAGTCCTTGAGATTTTTTATTTCAACAATGGATATTGAAACTACTATTTAGCATCCCCATATCATTGAGTTTTTCTGCTGATATAGAAAGATGAACTTAACTTCCCTATGTCATTGAAATTTTCTGTTTATAGCAGTAGATATGGAAGAGGGCAATTTTTAGTTCTTTTTCTATATAAAAAATAGTAGCATGAAAATCAGTCTACTATTCCTCCTTAAAAGAAATATCAAGTAATTTAAACTTTTAATTGATTATTTCAGTAAAAGAGGTTATAGCTTATGATTTTCTAGAGAAACAAGGTGCTCTATGGTCTTGGGTGGGTAGACATGGGTGTAAGATCCTGAGATGTATGTTCACCTCTTTCATTATAAATTTAAAATTTTCATAATGTTAATTTCCTTAAAACTACACTGACATTTAAGCCAAAATCTTGAATTTAGGTTTGTATAATAATTGATGGTGTTTGTGATCAGAGTAAAGTGCACCATAGTATAAAATGTTACAAGTCTTGTTCCCTATTTAGCAAACAAAATGCATCTTTTAAGCCAGCCTTAAGAATTTTGCAAAACAAAACCTTATCAGTCTTTATCTGTTGAGTGGGAAACCCAGCAAAATCCTTGGACATGGTAAAACAACTAGTGAAACAATCATCTAGAGTAGCCAAAATCCTTAACCAATTATGATTTGCACTGGAATCATAGTTTTACTATTGTTTGCAATTTATAACATGCACCAATAGATTTATTCTCAATTCATAGTTTTATTACATAAAATAGTTTTCAAAGGGAAAAACAATGAAGTTGAGATGAATCATACAACACTATAATCTTATTATTAGTTTGGAAAGATGATAACAGAAATACAAAGCTTTTTCTGTTTCTTTTGAACTTACAGGTGGAGGAGAGTTTTGATCACTAAGGCTGAGCAGAAGATCCTACATAATCAAACTATCAAATTTAATTTCTGAAACATCACTTCACAAGATTATCACGGAAGATCATAATACTCAGCCTTCCCTGAATTCGAAGTTAAAGTTTATACATAAATTCAAAATTGAAGTGGATGCATGTTATCTGAGATGTTGGTTCATCCAATTATCCAACTGAATTCATTTAAAATCCACTCAATTATCCAACAAAATGAATTTCAAATGACAAAAGGTATTTTGTCCTGAAAAGGGCTACCTTGTCCCCAAAAAGCCAAAACAGTACCCAATGTCTTACCAGCCTTACATCTTCCAAACACTTTGAGCTACTGACCACACTTGAATCTATCAGTCATAATCCTTTCAAGGCACCCCTTTCAAAGGCCTCAATGGTACCTGCAATCCATGTCTTATGAAAGAATGCCAAATCATTGCCATGTAAAAAATTCAGCTATTCTACTTTCAGTCGACCTCTCTGATATTCACCCTCCTCAGCATAGATAGGAGTTGTTTCTTTCCGTATAATCTTCCAGTAGATTTTGATGGGTGATGGAACTAAGTTTTCTAATCTATTTGTTTTATTGAGATATATGTGTTTGATAGGCTGGGGCAATGTGTGCTCTGATCTAAGAGGTATTTTAAGGTGAATAGTATATATTTTTTTGTAAATTTGGCTTGACAAAGTAAGTGCTTCTCATGGATTGTAGAATCTTTAAAGTTATGTGAAGGGCAGATGATATTTAATTTCCAATTGAACTTTTTTGAAAGAAAAGGCAAGTTTGTTTAAAAGTTTGAAAGGATAAAGTTAAGGTGAATCGTATGATTTTTTGTAAATTTGGCTTGACAAAGTAAGTGCTTATGATGGATTGTAGAATCTTTAAATATATGTGAAGGGAAGATGATATTTAATTTCCAATTGATTATTTTTGAAAGAATAGGTAAGTCTCTTTAAAAGTTTGAAAAGAAAAAATTGATAGCAAAGTGTTGATTGCACTATGAATGCCTTATCATCTCCATCTATAGTTTATAAGGAGGAAAAGTATGCAACTTCCTTGCCATTTCTTACTCACTTTTATTTTTTTTCACTCAACTCTTTTGAAATATGCAATTTGTTATTTTTATTTACTTTTGTTAGTTTTTAATTTTTATATCTTTTATTTAATTTAAAATCAACGACTATAAATGTAATTTTAGGGATTGTCATAACTCTTCACATAATTTTTTTAAGTGTGCTATCTCAATGGAAGAGCGTCTGCTTTGCAAGCAAGAGGTTGATGGTTCGATTCCACTGTGCGCTAACATGAATTAATCAATGATTTTGAAGCTCATTTTTAATTAAATGTTTTTTATATCTATTTATTTCAATGGTGAGATATTTCTAGATTCATTGTTTTATATTGTTTCTAAAGAGACAAAAATGATTTTTAAATAAAAAATTTATCGTCTCTAGAGAGACAATAGCTAGTAATAAAGATATATTATCTCTAATCTGTGTGTTGTATTTAGAGAGACAAAAATGAAAGTATCTCCTAAGAAACAATAATGGTTGTGTTATACACTGTCTTTATAGAGATAATGTTTTTTAAGACAATAATCTTTAAAACAATATTCTTTAAGACAATATTTTTTAAGACAATAATCTTCAAGACATTATTTTTTAAGACAATAATTTTTTAGACACCCGATTAAAGACAATATTTTTTTGTCTTAAGTTAAGACAATTACCCAAAAATTATCTCAAGTATTGTCTTAAAACCCTCCTTTATATAATAGTGTCACCTTTTGTTTGCAGTACCAAATCACTTTCCATGAACAACAACCTTCCATTGCTCCATCCCTTAGAATCCTTCATCGCCTATTCACCTCAACATTGCATTACCAATTCACTTTCCCCGATTGACACCCTTCTTTTGACTGTTTCTCTGCTATTAAGAAATATGAAACTTCAATTTGTTGTTGCGAGCATCGAGTGGAGGTTTTGGAAGTACAACACCAGGGTTCATCGTGGTCGTGGCTTTTAGCTCTCACATCAAAGATAGTGCAGGGGTTCGATCTTTTCCAGGTTCGTATCATTCCTGGATTTTTTTTTATAGTCGTTGATATGAGTCATGGCTAGATTCAAGATTTATTGATAGAGAAGAAAGATATATCAAAGAAAGGTTTCGATATTTTCCAGGTTCGTATCATTCCTCGTTCCTTTTATAGTCGTTGATATGAGTCATGGCTAGATTCAAGATTTATTGATAAAAAATAAAGATATTTGAGTTCTAGTTCAATTTTTGTTTTCCAGTGTTTAATAATATTATGACATATTTTTGAAAATGTTTTATTTAAATAATGGACCGATAATTCTTAAAATTATCAACACTTATTTGAAAAATATCACTCTAATATAGTCACTTGTAATCATGAATTTATCTCTTCGGTGTAGTCCGTTGCAAACAGGAATTGATCCGATTCCTTACCAATACACAGAATTTACCGAAACGATATAATAGATCAATGAGAAGATCGCAACTAATGAAGATTGTTTCAACCAATCACATGTGTGGTCATATACTTCTATGGAATTTCTATTTTATAAAGATTGTTTCAACCAATCACATGTGTGGTCATATACTTCTATGGAATTTCTATTTTATAGAATTTTCCTATTCGTATTATTTAGTTCTTCCTCCCACGGAGACTCATTTGAAGTTAATAGGCTGACCATAGTTTTAACACGTAAAATAAATTTCATCTATGGTATTATGTTGTTGCAGTTGGCCCAAATTTGAACGACCTGATAATGTTAACAAATCCTAACAGTAAGGCGGCAGCTGAGCGGAGTGCAGGGACGTGTGGCAGTAGATGAAGGGATTAGCCAACGAGGAAGCATCAAGATGGGCACAAGGTTTCTTTTATCCAATGCATGTTGAGTGACGATGTGCTTTGCACAGCTGAGACTTGTGGCGGAAGAGTAAAGCATACAAAGAGTAGAAATAGTCTGCATGTCAAAATACGGGGATAGTAAGGGCGTTCCAGATCGACACCTGGCTTTGGGAACGATTGTCAGCCCCTTATAAGTTCCTTGGTTGTCAAATGGTTCTGGTTTCTTCGAGGGCGTTAGTTTAGTGCCTTACCTGTGTGACAGTAGTGCTTAGCAGATAGCATCGTCTGTAAGGAAGCGTTTTTCTCAGAATCCAAAGGTTCATAGTGTCTGTCATCGCTGTTTCGTCCTCTGGCAAGCTTTTTCATAGGACTATGGTTATCATGAACTCCAAATGGTGAAAGTCTTGTTATCGGTTTTATGTGGGAGTGCTTTCTGTGGTCAAGGCCTTTATGCAGAATGATGGCGTTTTGTTATGCTATGCCATCTTTTGGTGCGGTAGGGGTGGTGTGTTCCCTGGTTTTGGCTCAAGATGGTTTCTTCCTGCACTCTCTGCTCAGCTTGCTTGCGGCCCCGGGTGACTTAAATCTTACTTTAAGCATGGATGAGATATGGGGATGCAATAGGAAAAAAATCCTATTGCAGATAGATTGAAAAACGAATTTCTTAAAAGAAATTTTGTGGATGTCAATCCTTCTCAAATGAGGCCGACTTGGGATAATGGCAGGAATAATGAAGCATATGTTGCAAAGAGATTGGACAGGTTCCTAATTCATGCTAGTGTGATTGACTTTTTGGGCATGCCTTTTTCCTCAATAGAAAACATTTTCATCTCAGATCACAGGCCAATCAAGCTTGGTTGGAGGGAAAGTAGCGTCAGAAAGGGATACTCGTTCAAGTTTAATAGCTCGTACCTGGAGGATCCGGGGTTTAATGATCTTATTAGAAAACTTGGACTCAGTTGGTAAATAAAAAAGATATCTCCACACTTCTGATGACCTTCAGGGACAAAATGGATTATATGAGGAGGATTGTGAGAAAATGGCAATATGAAAAAAGACAATAAAATAGGGAAGAATTAAGGAAAATTCAAGGGGCATTAGATATGGCATCAAAGGTTTTTTCTTCTCACAGGTTGTCTCTGGAGTCGAGATGTCTCATAAAGGAATTGCAAAAAAACAAAATAAAAATCATGGAACAAGAGGAATCTTTCTTTCGGCTAAAAAGCATAATGACTTGGTTAAAAGAAGGGGATAGAAACTCAAAGTTCTTTCATAAATTTGCAAATGCCAGGAGAGAAAAAAATTCCATATGGAAGATAAAAAATGGCAGTGGTCAATTTATTTTTTCCCAACATGATATTTCAAATGAGGCAGTAAGTTTCTTTGGGAAGCAATTTCAAAGGTCGAAAAAATGTAACTTTAATGATATCTTGTGGGGTATTGAAATATTCCCAAAGATGTTCGATGAAGAAGCAAATGGTAAAATTTTCCAAAAAATATCTGAGGAAGA
Source organism: Pinus taeda (assembly GCA_000404065.3). Taxonomy (NCBI): domain Eukaryota; kingdom Viridiplantae; phylum Streptophyta; class Pinopsida; order Pinales; family Pinaceae; genus Pinus; species Pinus taeda. The sequence continues at coordinate 34,128 of APFE031387143.1, forward strand.
ATTGTATGAGGTTATGAAGGCTTTCAAAGCTGATAAATGTCCAGGGCCGGACGGCTGGACAATAGAGTTCTTTATACACTTTTTCGATTTGCTCAAAGGGGATCTACTAAAAATGGTCGAGGCTACAAGAAGAACGGGCAGTATGAATTCAAAAATGGCATCCACCAATATTGCTCTCATCCCAAAGAAAGATGATGCTGAGTCTTTTTCAGATTTTCGGCAGATCCCTTTATGCAATATTTCTTATAAAATTATTGCGAAAATAATTGCAGAAAGGATAAAAGATTTTTTATCAAAGCATATTTCATCAGAACAGCATGCTTTTTTAAGAGGAAGGAACATTCAGGATGCAGTGGCAAGTACTCAGGAAGGTCTATTTTCTATTCAGAAATGGAAAAGGGATGCAGCAGTTCTTAAAATTGATCTCCAGAAGGCATACGATTGCCTTGACTGGGGATTTCTCAGATGTCTTTTGGTAAAGATTGGTCTTAACTCTGGTATGACAAATTGGATAATGGCGTGCGTCGAGCTGGTGAATTTCTTGGTGATTATAAACGGAATCCCATCACCTTTTTTTGCGGCATCCAGAGGGATTCGACAAGGATGTCCTTTATTGCCTCTTTTATTTATTCTGGCAATGAATACTCTTAGTCTCCATATTAATAAAGTTGTAGAAGAAGCCAGAGTTCATCCACTTAACTATGTAGAGGGATCTCCATTTCTCATAACCTGTTTGTTGACGATATCATTATTTTTGGAATGTTATGCAAATTATCTTGGTCTTGCTATTTCGACATCTTGGCGAAGTTTTAGAGAGCAACAGGGCTCAATATCAATCTTGAAAAGTCTGCTTTTTTCCACAACGATTCAGACCTGGTGTTGATTACCTGGTTGTCGGAGAAGTTTGGAATCAAAGCCCATCCTATTGGACGTGGGCTGAAGTATTTGGGATTTCAGTTGAAAGCTATGGGTTACAAAAAGACGGGCTGGGGATGGATTCTAGACAAATTCCATAAGAGGATATCCGGCTGGCAATTTAGATTTCTATCTCTTGGTGGCAGGTTGATCCTTGCCTAGGCGGTTTTAAATCAGCTAATGGTATATTGGGCCCATTTATTTTCCATCCCTGTCAGCATTATTTTGGCAATGAATAAACTGACAGCCAATTTTATTTGGGGAGTCCAAGATGGAAAAAAAAAATACCATCTCTCTTCTCTTCCCAACATCTCTAAGCCAAAGAACCTTGGAGGGTGGGGGCTCTTGGACCTGAAATCTTTCGGCAAGGCTTTACTATGCAATTCGCTTTGGAAAGGTGTTTTTGGGAAAGGCCCGTGGAGTAACATTATCCATGTCAAGTACCTAAGGTGGAGGACCCTGGCATATTGGCTCAGAAAAAAGCAATTAGGATCGCCTGGGGGCTCTCCGGTCTGGCATAGCCTGCGTAATATTGGTAATTTTTTCCTGGAAAATCTTTTTTGGCATTTTCAAACAGGTGAAAATATTCTCATTGGAAAAGCTTGTTTTATGAGTGGTTCTGAAAAGATTGAGATTCAAGTGCCATTGCTAAACTTTTTCCACAGGCAAGGTATTTTTTTCTGGGGAAGTCTTATTGCTGAATGGAATGACCCTTTCCCCATCTGGAAGGATGTCGATCATATGCGGATGCCAGCGGACATTGCCTCTATGTGGAATAGCATTAAAGTCCATCTCAGGAACTATGGTATCTTTCATTCAAAGGAGCATGATATCCTCATCTGGAAAAGTTCTAAGATTTTGTATGAGGTCCAAGTTAAAGATGTTTATAAAGATTTGATTAGCAAAGTTCCTTCTCGGCTCAATCCATCCTTCCCGGCCATTTTATGGAAATTTGGATGCCCCTTAAAAATGACCCTATTTGCGTGGTTGGCTTTTCACAACAGGAATCTTACTTGGGATAACTTGAGGAAGTGTGGGTGGCAAGGTCCGGGTGTTTGTTCTTTCTGCTGGGCTGAAGAAGAATCCAACTTCCATCTGTTTTTTGCATGTAAAAAGACATGACCTCTGTGGTGGAATCTAGAGAATGCCCATGGTATCCAGCGCTTCACTCATTCCTCGATTGCTAACGCGTTCTTCTGGTGTTCCATTCAAAAGAAGTCCTGGAGATCAATCTTCATCATTGCGGTTTGGTGCATTTGGATATGGCGCAATAAGGTTGTTTTTAACGGGAGGGTCCCCCAGTTCTTGGAAATTTTATCTTCCATATCTTCTATTTATGAATCAATTCTGTATCGTTCTTCAATGGCTCCTCTTCTGAATGAAATTTTGACTTAGCCAGACTTGTCTGTTTCTCCGAGGGCTTTTTTCGATGGGGCTGAGCAGGAGGGCCATTGTGGTTGTGGGGTTTTTATTGTGGTCAGTGAAATATGTCATTTTCATCTGTTCTAGAATGGAGGCAGGGGTTCAAACACTAAGGCGGAAGCTATGGCCCTTGTAGGCCTTCTTCAGTTCTGCTTTTTTCTCGATCTTCAGGATGTTTCCATCTTTGGTGATTCTAAGTACCTGGTTGAAGGTATCTGTGGAAATAACAGCATCAGAAATCCACAGCTCTCTCGCTGGATTGAGAGGATTAATTTTCTATGGAACAGGTCTAAAGGGGTGTCTATTCAACATATCAAGAGGGACTTTAACCAGGTTGCATATGAGTTGTCTAAAAATGGTCTCAGGGTGGATCCATGATTGTGGTCCTTACAGGTTTATTTTGAGGGCAGATTCTTCTCCATTCAGGAATTTTTCCCTCCTGATTTTTAATCCTTGTTTTTGCTTGCTCCTTCTATTTTTTGGTTTTGTTTCATGCATGATCTAGTTTTTCCTTATAACAAATGATGGGTTCCATTCGCTTTTGTGTTGATCCAGTGCATTCAGGTTTTTTTCATATGTGCTTTCTATGTCTAGATGCTGGTTGCAGCATGCTTGGCACTCTGTTTTTTGGAGACTCTCATGCCTCGTGCGGCGTTTCAATCCATGGCCCGTTTTTTATCCTTCTCTTGTCTTTTAAAGGTCTCGACAAGCTTTGGCCGCAGTTTCTCCAGGTTTTGGGCCTCTTGGTTCTGGGTTATGTTGGCTTATTCTCGCCATCTTTTTGGCTCTGTTAAGTTTATTTAGACTTAGTTCTCTCATGGCTGGCGGCATGTGAATGGTCATCCGTTTAGTTTTCGATTTGGTTTATTTGGTTTATGTGGCACGATATCACCATCTCTCTGCTTAGTATGAACTATATGAGACATATCCTCTCAAGTGCCTGTACATAAAGTCTTTGTTTTTAATACGGTCTTAGATAGATAGGATGATGCTCTTTTCATCTGAAAAAAAAAATAAAAATAAATAAAACAATAAATAAAATAAAAAAAATAAAATAAAATAAAAAATAAAATAAATAAAAATAAAAATAAAATAATAAACAAATAAATAATAAAAAATAAAAAATAAAAAAATAAATAAATAAATAAATCCTAACAGTAAAGTTCAAAACCATTTGGTTGTTTAATTATGCATTACCCTTCGAGATAGTAACTCTTAACTCAGTTTAGGTGTGCTTTTGTCTGGGGTATGGTTTAAGTTTTCCTATTTATTTAGGTTGAATTTCAAGAGATGGTTAAAAAGTGATGTTTGAATTAATAAAAAAATCCGCTTTACGAAAGAGAGTCTAGCATTGCAGAACGCTCTATATTGTCCATGTACATCACATATTAAATAACACACATGGTTTTAGAGAAGTTAGAACCATAGCCTAAGAAATAGAAACTAAGTCCTATCCTGAGGTACCGTGAACCAATTCAATATTCTAGGATATTCTCCATTATCTCTAACACTCCCCATTAATGGATAAGGAGTTCACAGATATGCCTAATATCTCCCTAAACATTTCAAACTTATTTTTGCCAAGAGGCTTAGTGAAAATGTCTGCAACATTATCACATGTATTACAATATACCAGATGGATTTATTTTGATTCCACTTTCTCCCTGACAAAGTGGAACTACGTATCAATGTTTTTAGTGTTCTTGTGAAACACTGGATTACTAGCAAGTTTGAGTGAACTCTGATTGTCACATCTGATTGTTGATGCATCTTTCTATTCTTTTCCAAAATTCTGGAGAAGTCTCCACAACCAAACTGCCTCACATATCGCTATGCACATGGCTTGATACTCTTCTTCCACTGAAGTCAAGGAAACTATGTTTTGTTTCTTGTTGCTCTGTGTAATCACCCCAGATCCAATGTTGAATACATAGTCTGTTATGGATCTACGGTCGTCTACATTTTTAGCCCAATATGAATCTGTAAATCTTGTTAATCTAACATCAGAGGAATTAATATAAATAATATCATAGTCTATACTACCTTGTAGATACCTTAAAACACATTTTGCTGCATTCCAATGACTCTCAAGTGGCTTGGACATGTATTGACTTAGCACACTTACTACATAAGCCAGATCTGGTCTAGTAGTGGTGTGGGCTGGAGTACAGGGGTTATTGACAAACGTTCAAAACCAGACACAATCTCTTCTAATTTAGGCTGGACCCCTTCTTTGTTTTCTCGTGGAGTATCGCTCATCTATCTCTTTAAAATTATCTGTTCCACTGATTTAGCGCAACTGCTTCCAAATTCCCCTAACAGGAGGAGCCTTATAAATCTGTTAAAACATCGCAACATTGCAATCACAAGTCTATTAGTCAAGTTTTACTTACTTTTGACTAAAGCAATGCAGGGTTGGTTGTACAGTCGACAAACTTAGTGATCCAATAGTCACCGTCTTGTTGCTTGACAATCTATGTGGCCTTTAACCAACTACATGGACCCAATGAGGTTTATAAACACTTGGCCTATAGAAGTTCGGGTCCAGATTTTCCCATGTGCTAAATTCCTTAGGACGGACTATATGGGGTTTATATACTGTAATATATTTGATGTCGGGTTCGATTCATGAGTTAACGTCTCCCAATTCTTTAGCCGATATCCGTCGAATAACGAGTTAACAACAAGCCAACCCCACTGTGGACTGATCATAAGGCGTTGAAATTAAGATCAACGGCTTAGGATGAATGCAGTCCTTCAAGCCCGATCAAGGAACCCGTATACCTTCAAACTCCGCGGTTCATAATACACGTGAAAAGAGATTTAACTTGATTACACAATACTCGAACTTTTTAGAATTAAACAGGAAATTCAACAAAACACAATGATATTACAAAGGGATGCAACACCTCCGAGATTGACCAAATCTACACAGAAAGACACAGAGAGATATTTCCTGTAACTAAATATTACATATGGAAAAACAAGCTGAATCAATTAAAATCCCCTTATTATGATTCAGGACTTACATAAGTAATGTTTCAATTAACAAACAGATCCTAGATCAAAGGAACGAACTAACTAATCCTATCTAATCTGCATGATATTGTCCTCGAGAATCTCCACTACATCTAACTACTTGAATTTATTACATGATAATCTATATCCTAGATTCTAGTCTAAATCCTATCTAGAAAGCTTTGAAAATTGACAGCTAAAGGACCCCACTCCTTTGCTTGTAACTTTTTTTGGATTTTTGGAATAATATGAAGTCTCTTTTCTTTAATCTGCATTCTCCTACATCAGACTCCTAAGGACAAAAGTTTTAATGGGCTCCTATCCATGAGCTCTTCTACAGAACTGCCCAAGTTATGTAATGTAGCATCTATTACCCAGGTAGCTTCAGCAATTGGCTGATCTTTCCACTTGACCAAGTACTGAAAATACTCTTGTCCCCTTGTCTTCTTCAATAATTTCTTGTCTAAAATCCTCTCTGGATGCAATTTCTTTGTTGTAGGTAACAATTTGACCAAATCAATTTCTTGTTTCTCTTGGTCTTCTATTGTATCATCTACATTTTCACCTTCATACCTGTACAAATCAGCAACACTGAAAATTGGAGATATTCCAATATTAGAGGGTAATTCAATTTCATATGCATTTGTAGAAAATTTTCTCAATACTCTACATGGTCCAATTTTCTTGAACTTTAACTTGTTATACTCTCTTTTTGGAAATCTTTCCTTCCTCAGGTGTGCTAGAACCAAATCTCCAACTTCAAAGTTCCTTCTCAATTCTGCTCTGCTTTCATACTTTATGTTGTTGTCTTGTAACTATTGTTTTACCTATTCATGCATTGCTTGCATTTCTAAAGGAAAATCTCCCCCTCCAACACTTCTTATCTCAACTTTTCCAATATTTCTTAATTCAAACACTCCCCTTGGATGCATTCCATAAACTATGTGGAATGGACTCTATCCTATACTGTTGTTAGGAGAGTCATTATATGCATATTCAACCCGTGCCAATACTTGATCCCATTGTTTCGGATGTTCATCTGTAAGGCTTCTCAGAAAATTACCCAAGCTTTTGTTTACAACTTTAGTCTATCCATCTATCTGAGGATGATAAGCAGAACTGAAACTCAGTTTAGTTCCAAGCTTCTTCCACAATGTTCTCCAAAAATGTCCAACAAATTTGAAGTCTCTATCTGAAACAATACTCTTAGGTAACCCATGCAATCTTATTATCTCCTTAGAAAACATATTAGCAATGTGAGTAGCATCACTGGTTTTATAACATGGAATAAAATGTGCCATTTTGGAAAATATGTCAACTACAACATAAATTGAACCATTTCCTCTTTGAGTCTTTGGTAATCCCAAAACAAAATCCATGCTTACCATATCCCAAGGTCTATCTGGAACAGGTAATGGAACATACAACCATGCGTTTTGGCTTCTTCCTTTTGCATACTAACATACTTTACATTCTTCACATACTTTTCCACTTTAGTCCTCATCTTTGGCCATAAATAAAACCTGTTCAACTGCTCATAAGTCTTATCTGCACCAAAATGTCCTACAAGTCCACCACTATGTTTCTCCTTGATTAAATTTTCTCTCATAGAAAAATTTGGTATGCATAGCTGATTTCTTTTAAACAACAACCCATCTTGCAAGGAATAATGAAGCCACTTCTGTCTAATAAAAAAATATTTTTACAAGCTTCAAATGCCTCTTTATAATCTATGTCTTTTTCATACAATTCCATAAGAAAATCAAAACCCAATAGTTGAATTTGAATTTCTTGAAGTAGTATGTTTCTTCTACTTAAGGAATCTGTTATTTTATTTCATTAGATGTTTATATGCTTCAAGACAAAATTAAAACCTTGAATATAATCTACCCGTTTGGCATGTTTCTGGTTAAACTTTGGTTGTTGCATAATGTACTGCAATGGATGGTTGTCTGAATAAAGTATAAACTCTTTAGACATCAGATAATGTCTCCACTTATTCAATGGCTACACAGCTGCATAAAACTCCTTCTCATAAGAATAATACTTCTTCTTTGAATCATTCAGTTTCTCACTGAAATAAGCTGCAAGTCTATCCTCCCGACTTAAAACACCTCCAATGGCTTCTCCACTGGCATCACATTTCACTTGGAAAGGTTTATTAAAATTAGGAAAAATCGGTTTTTTAGTGATCTTTCCTTTCAACAGTTGAAAGTTCCTTTTTTCTTTAACAGTCCACTTAAATGGTTGTCTATCTTTCTTTATAGTGTCGATAATAGAAGCATTGATCTTACTAAAATTCCTTATGAATTTTCTATGAAAACTAGCAAAAACAATGAAGACTTTTTACCTCAAAGACACTTTTTGGTGAAGGCCACTCTGTGATTGCCTTGATCTTCTCTAGATCCATCTCTAATCCATCAACAAAAACAACAAAACTCAAATACACCAATTCTTCCTTCATGAATGAATACTTATAGTTTATCAATAGCTTCTCTTGCTGCAACCTTTGTAAGACATAATTTAAATGTCTCATGTGTTCCTCCTTAGATCTACTATAAACTAATATATCGTCCAGGTATACTATTACAAATTTACCAATAAATTATTTCAAGACTTCATTCATAAGCCTCATGAACGTACTAGGTGTATTTGACAACCCAAAAGGAATTACCATCCATTCATACAACCTTCATTTGTTTTAAAAGCAATTTTCCATTCATCCCTTTCTCTAGTCCTATTTGATGATACCCACTCTTTGAATCTAGCTTTGTAAAACATCTTGCTCCACTCAGGCTTTCCATCAAATCTTCAATTCTAGGTAAAGGAAATCTATACATGATGGTTATTTTATTGATTTCTCTTGAATCAGTGCACATTCTCTAGCCTCCATCTTTCTTTGGGCTCAACAATGCTGGCACTGCACAAGAATTCAAACTCTCTCTAACCAGTCATTTATCTAATAGTTCCTGCACCTATTTTCTGAATTCTTCATTCTCTGTGGGAGTCATCCTATAATTTTCTTTATTTGGTAGATTTGCTCCTGGAATCAAATCTATATGATGACTGATTTTTATAGTGGGTGGTAACTCATTAGGCAAGAAATCTACAACGATATCACAATAATTGTCTAGCATCTCTTGAATCTCAACTGGTAAATCATAAAATTTTGTGGAAGTAATTATTACCTTGGGTTTACAAACCAATGAAAATCTTACCACATCTTCCTCCATCTATTGTAAGTACTCCTTTCCACTTCGCAAAAGGGTCTTTGCTTCAGGTTTCTTCGATGTATCTTCTTCTTCTATTGGCAACAATGTATGATTGGCACCATCTTTGATAAATTTGTAGGTGTTCTTCTTTCCACCATGCATAGCTCCTTTTTCATACTGCCATGGTCTACCCAATAATATATGACACACATCCATAGGCATCACATCACACAAAATTTTATCTTTATACTTGCCCAACTGCAAGTCCACTTCACATCGTTCATTTACTAACAATTGTTGTCCCTTTTGTAACCATGATACCTTGTAAGGTGTTGGATGTTTCTTTGTTTTCAATTCCAATTTCTCCACCACTTCTGTAGATACCAAATTATCAGTGCTGCCACTATCAATTATCATCTGACAACATTTCTCTTAAACCTTACACATAGTCCTAAACAAGGTCTTCCTTTGTGTTGGTTCAACAACTTCCTTTTCTGGCTTTAGCAATATTTTGTTAACTACCAAATATTCTCCTCTCTCTAGTACATTTTCCTCTTCTGCCACCGGTGCTTCTTCCTCTTCATTCTGTGCAAAAAATGCATTTCTATGAGGTATTCCTATATTTCCTAGGCACTCATAAGCTTAGTGTCCCAACTTGTTACATCTGTAACATCTAACTTTTATTCCTCTACCTCTACCTCCTCTTCCTATGGAAAAACTTCCTCTGCCACTTGCATCACCTCCTGTGGGTGTATGCTAACTTGAGCTACTGGTATCTCCATCTCTAGGTGTTGTAGATCTTCCTCTACCACCTTGTCTTCCCCTTCCTCAAAAAGTACCTCTATTTTTGGCAGATTGTTTCCTCAAGAATTTTTCTTCGGCTTTCAGTACCATCTCATAAGACTCTTCCATTGTTTTAGGAACCCATAAGAAGCCTATAAAATGAAGGTCATTGTATTCATTTGGAGCATCTCTCTCACATCAAGTTCGAATTCTCTTGTAGATGGAAGAAGTGTGAAAATCTCTTGTTGTTGGGAAAAAGTGCGAAGTTCTCTTGTAGCTGGAAAAGGTGCAAAGTCTGTTACTGAGAATCTAAAGTGAATGTGAGTTTGGGGAAGTCTAAGGAGACAAGGAAAAATCAAAACTTTGGTGCGTGTCTCTCTCTGTATTTTGTTCCCTAGATTGGGAGATCAAAGTCTTCCAAGTTTCATTGTTGCCGGACGCTGCTAGTCGTTGTAAGTTGTTGCATAGTCAAAGTTGCTAAGAACAGATCAAAAGTTTTGGAGGCTGACTTGGTGTGGAGGGAAGGTATGGTCTGGGTCTAGGGTGAAGAGGCTCTAATAATACTATTGAAAGGAAGAATTATCTTCACTGGGTTTACCCCTCAAGGGGGGTTTTTCCTCTGCATGTGCTTACATTTGGTGTCTATTGTTTTATGTGCTGTTGTTTTTGGTAATTGCTTGATGAACTAAAGAAAGAAGATATAAATAATTGTAATAATAAGAAACATCACAAGTAATTATCAAGATCAAGAAATCCTTTACTTCCTTTTTATTTTATAACATGTTATTGTCATTACAAGGACAAGTACCCTCAACCTAAGTGGCGTGTCTCTCCACGAGATGTTTTCTGTACAAGAACTCTCACTCAAATGGCCCCCCCTTCAACATGACAATCTAAACAAATATCACATGATGTGGAAACAAGTATCCCTCAACAAAATGGTAATCGGGGATCTCAACAATAAATACATCATCTTAGCAAATCAAGAAGAAATACATGGCATAACTACATCATCTATGTCCACTCTCGAAGATGGACGAAAAATACAAAGTTCAGCTGCTGAAATGGACTACAACACTGAATACCAGGCGATGAGTGGTGTAAAATTGACTATAAACTTGTCCAATTCTGACACCCTCAAATTTTCGACCCTCAAGAATCTTAAAGATTCCCCAAAAGATTCCTTCCTGAAGATGGCCAGAAAATCAGCTGCTCGGATCAAGTTTCTGAGCAGTAAACTGTGCTCCCTACGAAACTATGAGAAAAATGACTATAAAGTCGACATCATTTCGACACTGACAAAAATCAGCCTCCAAATGAATCTAAAGATTCCCCAAGATTCTCCAAAGATTCTCACCAACTGGACACCTACATTTCTGTGGCCTAGATGGAAATTTTGACTACACGGTTGGACTCCTGGAGAGAAAACATTCAAAAATGACTATCCACTCATCAAATTCTGTCATTGGAATCTCTGGCCCTCAAGGGAATCCTTCTCAGCATCTTAATATTATAGAATTTAGACTTCTGTGATCCATAGCATGTAAGAGAGAATAATTTCAGCAAAATCACATAAAAAATTATCTGTCGACGCGTTTCGAACCAACTAGTGTGGTTCATCATCGGGACAAGCTGAAGATCCAATCTGAGCGACCAGTTAAATAGGGATAGCAGGCTATTCCAACAGCTATGAATAATGGATAAGCAAGACGTCTAACAGCTAGTTTGAGCCAGGTCCAAGGTTGTTAAAAAAAAAAAAATATTAATATTATATATATATTATATATGATAGTATAATATATATTATATAATATTATATAGATAGTAGTTCATATACATAGTAGAAATGATAGAGGAAATTACCCATATTAAAGGACCGTTGTGGTATATAGATATTAAAAACTATTATGAATAAATACAAAATTTATTATATATATGGCCTAGAGTGAAAATTAACTATTTAATTTTATTTTTAATATATCCTATTATTTATTATTATATCTAATTATAAATTAATATATTTCCTATAAATGTCTAATCATAGGGGGAAATTACTATTAAGGATAAAAATATTAATTGGCAATTGTCATATATAGATTAGTCAAAATATTAATTAACTACAGATTATAATATTATTATTATTAATGGCCTAGTGTAAAAATTAATAGTAATATTATTATTATTCTTAATTACAAACTAATAATCCTTAGCTAATATTACTAACTTATAGTCCGATTAATCCTATTCAAAGACTAAAATTATTATTAGTGTTATATCCTAGTATTATTATGATAATATAGAAATGTCATAACAATTTCCTATAAGGTTAATTATTCATGTTAAAACGATATTACTAAGATAATCGGCCTAGGATGAAAATTCCATAATTACTAATTATAATAAATTTAAAAGACCAAACCTGATCAAGGGAAGAGGACAGGGAACAGGGAACAAAGGAAAGCTAGGGATGAAGAGGCTAGGAAGGAAGAGCTGGGATCCAGCAACTGCTAATCATTGTTCATGGTTCCATCCTTGGTTCCATCATTGGTTCCATCCTCTGTTGGTCTCTCCCCAGTGGAAATTGATGAAGGTTTATGTATAAGTTTGCGGGTGGAAATATCAAGGTTAGGCCTCATGAGCCATTGGTTGGCCTCAAAATTTGTTGGGTGGAGGTTCCAAGGTCGAATCCCAAGACCATACACCAAAATTTTGGCAAACGGTTATGTAAGTTTTAAGTGTCGAACAAGATTTGTTTGTTATGTAGCAAAAATTACATTTTATGCGGCCTGTTGTTTAAATTTAAACTTATTTTGGTTGTGGTTTAAATATGGGGTCGATGCATGTGGGCTAGGCACGTTTGAGCATCATCGACCCTAATGTTGACTCCCGTGAATGGTGGGCAGGGTCCGCAGTCATGTGGCCCTGACCCATACGTTTTGGCTATAATATATATGAAATGACACGTATTGCAGTTATGCTATGTTGTAACATGTTGCGGTTTGGGGTCGGTGGGGTTTGACTACCCAATGATCAATCATATTCAATTTGTTTTATAACGATGTCAGGGATGGAAGGGGTGGAAACCTGCTACTATTATTTTGATTTTTTTTTCTAGTTTTTAAAAGCAATGTTTTTTTTTTTTTTTTTCATTTGATGGGAAATAAGGGTTATTGGACAAATTAACCATTTGACAAATTCACCTGTTACAGTGGCCAGATTCCATGTGCTGGGTTTCAATTAGTTTGTTGCCTCCTTAAGCCTACCACTTGCCCAAGTTTGACTAGAACTTTGACCATAAATATTCGGAGCATACAAACTCATATTTGAGTGTCGTTTATACCATTGGAATTAGGACGATGAGTACTACACTCTGGTCCTAGTTTCATCTCAATCCAACAGCTTATGAATTTTGAGCTATCTGAAGCCACTTCTAAATCTAAGCGTGTTTGGAACCACCTGGATCATGAATATCTTTAATTTCTAATGGTATCCCTTTACTCATAAAGAACTCAGGATAATATAAAAGGACAATATACCTAAATAGATTGAATGATTGTATAATACTCACATGGAAGTGTATGCTCTGAGTTAAGTAGCGAGGAAAATTAATTCTAACCTCATGATGATTTGTCATAATTTATATTAAACACATAAAAATAATCTCATCCATCGCTGAATCATCTGCATATCCTAACATAATGGTGAGCAAGGAAACCATTGTTATCCATTGGAAATTTAATTCTCGGTATCTGATTATGGGTTTTTACTAAGTTCTTGAGAAAAAATATTTTTTCTTACTCCACTTAGGTGATAAAATATTCATGCATCTCCTTGTCACTAATGATTTTCCCACTTGCAAGTAACCATACATTTTTTGTTGAAATATCCATGAATATCTATAGAAAAATATGTCCATTTCAACAATAGACAATGCTCCTACTAAATGATTCATAATTATTAGCTAAGAGGAGGATGATATCAAGGTAAAAGTGTGTTGTTTGTAAAACAACTCTGAATAGGTCGGATGTAATAAGTAGGATTCTAGACTATTAGGTTGAAAATTCATCCTTAATTTAGCTCTACGAGCATGTATAGCATCATTCAATAAATGGGTGTCATAAATTTGAGCTAAAGTATTAATAAATGGTTCCTCCAATTTTTCTACTACCTTTCTAGAACTAGCCACTTTACTAGTCACAATTTCCAAACAATGCACTTGAAAGAGAGCTTTCGATGGCTTACTTGTTATTTGGAATTTGTTTTGGGTGAGTTATGGATTTTTCCTTTATTCTAGATGGAAACTAAATTGTTTATTGCAATGAATTCATCTTGAAGTCAAATGAGAACATGCAAGGGCTATTGCCTTAATAAAAGTTTAATTCAAATGTACACTCCTAATTAATACATCAATACCAAGCATTTACTTGACATTTGGAGTAGGTGCATTATTGAGCTGAGAGGCTCATTCTACAACCTAGTATGGGGGGATGTGTAAGTTTGTGTTGCAAATAGCAACAAGAAATGTTAAAAATAGAATCCAGAAATTCCAATTTAAGTTGTCCTTGAATTAAATTATGAATTAAAATTGTAATTCTTTTCTCATAACAACTTGTAATAGTTAACTAAGTTAAGTTTACTTAGTTAACTTAGGAATTTCTATTTGCAAGTCTTTTGGAAGTCATGCATATGTTCTTCCTAAGTTTTAGGGGTCCCAGATGAGTTTAATTATGAGTTGTAATTAGATAACTCAATTTACTAAGTTACGTTTAGTTAAATTAGTTTCAAACTATTTGTGGAACTAATAGAGAGTTAACGGCCAATTGGTGCACTAGTGCATCCACAAGTGTCACTCTAGTTAACTGAAGATTCCCTCATTAGAAAATCATGCATGTTGATTTCGAGAAAGACCCAATTGAGACTAGAGTGAAGGGACAATGCACTATCAATTGTATGATTTACTGAGTTGTAATTATCATGTATGCAATCAGGAAGATGATCCACGTGGATATTGGTGGCCACCTTCCAAGTCCATCTGGACCCCCATCATTGTCTCTTTCAGCATTTTCAGTTTCCTCAATTGTAGCACAACTTACTATTTTTAGCAGTTTTTCAGGTCCTGAACTTCCGGAGCCGTTTTGAGGCCCTAAATGATGTTTTTTGGGAAATCTGGGGGCAACATGGGTCCATGGA
>APFE031387154.1:0-16497 GCA_000404065.3 Pinus taeda
TATCTTCTTGGGTGGATTGTCACCAAAATTTCAGTCCTTCATCTGGTTTTATTGTGAGTTTGTGTGCTAGTGTCCAAAATTGGTTGAGGGGGGTTTGACTTAGTTTATGTGTTCATTTGTTGGTACGGGAGACCCCCATAGAAAAATGGAATTGTATCTTTTTTATTTGGAGATGCAATCAAGTCAGACACAAAGGAGTAGAAATGGTGGTAGAACCCAACGTAGACAAAGGTGGGTGAGGCTATTTCCCACGACTTTATGGTGATATTGTCAATGCAATTTCATTCAAATTACACTAGGAGATAAGAGATTTGGAGATTAAATCTGGGGGGGAGTAGCAGTCCATGTTCGACTCTAAATAGCTTGAGGACCTCTTGGGGTGGGCACCACACCCTGGCCACACAAGAGGTAGAAAGAAACAGTACGTGAAGGCACTTTTACTTAATTGGAAAATGAAGGCATTGTTGGGTTTGGTACTAAGGGATAAGTAGGTAGAGAAGTACAACATCTTCTATTCCTTAGAAGATGTAAAAATAATGTTGAGAAACCTAAGGTCCTACATGTACATAATGGATGCATGTTTCATCCTTTTGGAGAGCCACATTGCTTGTGAGTCTGGTGGCAGAGGCGCTAGAGACCCTCCTTGCTCAAGTGCTTAAATAAATGTGTCATCTTTCGAGAATGAGTAGTAATATAAGGTGGTGGGTGATATATGACGCTCTCCTCAAGATCCTATTTTTTGGTTTTGGTTGGCCTTTCAGTAGTTGGATTACAACGACCTACCATTGCCACAACCATCTGTTTATTTGGTTTGACTATTCATTTTGTCCTAATTCCAATGTATCTCATCTTACCTAAGACTCGTAATGTCAATGTTCACTTAGCATAGTTTTTTTGAATGGTTTTCTACTAGTTCATGGTCTACGGTTTCACAGATTGTCAATGGTGTCGTCACTTCATTGGATTGGTGGATTTAGTGCTACCATTGGAGGCTCCTTCCTACAACGTCTAGGTTGGTTCTGGTGGATTATCAAGGTATAACTATGGTGTCAGTGGCCTTATATTCCTGGGTGAGGCTTCTATTTAGATCTTAATGCTTTATTTCATGGTGGGGTTCCTAGCCAAGAGAGGCCCAAACATTATGGTTTTTGTGTATGTGTAATCAAGAGTAACATGTTTAAGAGATAGAGGCTAAGAACTAATTTTTTTAGTACTCCCTCTAAATCCATATAAGTTTTTATTTAATCTCGTTTTCTTAATCCATACAACGTTTAAAAATTCAAAAAAATTAATAAACATATAATTAAGAAACTAAATTATATATATGAATAATTATAAATTAAAATCCCACTTTATTCATATAATTAAAAATTAATAAGTTTATATTTTTTAATTATGATAATTTGAGTTTTAAATTTAATCAAAACACATTAAAAAAATAAAAAAGTATTACTTAAAAATAATCTATTTTTAATTAGAATTTATTTCAATATAAGTAAGAAAATTATAAAAGAAAATTCCCTCACTAAATAAAATAAATATATAGTATATATATATATTAATAACAAACAAACCGCCCCATGCCCTTAACAAACCTCATCTACAAAGCAACCATAAAATTAGGGATACCACAGAATATATTAGTAAAAATCCCAACAAAGAACCTGTTCATTCATCTGTAAAGAACACCATCTTTGTATGATCTAGCCCATATGGTTGGGAGGAAAATCATTCATCTGTAAAGAACACCATCTTTGTATGATCTAGCCCATATGGTTTGGGGGAAATCATTTTGTCTTTGTCCTATATTGTTCCCCATACTTAGCATAGTCGGTGAATATCGAACAAGATCACTGCTCAATTTTAACCATTTTATTTTGTAATGATTTGTTGGAATGAAGTAGATAGAACCAACTTAGGGATCAAATCCACACATAATGGATGGGTAAAGGCCTTATGTCACAATGTCGACACATAAATGACGTGATGAGAATAAGAATAAGTTATTTTGAATAGAAAGTTGATATTTATTAGCTTTTACGAGTCGTAAGGTTTATGGGATAATAAAGGGAATTGAACCAAATAAATTTTAAGATGTCACTTCTATTGGTAAAGACAGTGAAAATGAGAGTGCCAAGTTCATTAAGATTTTGTATAAACAAGGGAGCCACTGCTGTGGCGGTAGTCCCTGCCGAGGTCTGCAACAACAACACAATACAAACAACTTGAACTCGTGAATTTTGTAGCCCATGGGCACACTGAATTGATTTCTGAAAATTTGTCTCACATCATTTATGGAATACTTAGAAAAGTAAGTATAATGCTTTGGTCTGCAACAACAACACAATACAAACAACTTGACCTCGTGAATTTTGTAGCGCATGGGCACACTGAATTGATTTCAGAAAATTTGTCTCACATCATTTATGGAATACTTAGAAAGGTAAGTATAATGCTTTCTTGATCGTTGTAAAGCGGTTGTATCAATATTCATAATAATAATAATTCGTCAATAACTTTTATATAAAAGTGGCCGGATCAATGAATTCATAACTTTTATAACTTTTCTATTTTAATTAATTATGATTACATTTTAATTAGTTATAGTATACTTAAAAAAACATTTCCACGCTCAACATAAGTTTTCTATAAATTAATTATTCTTTAAATTAATTAGATATGGTATAGCTTCCTTAAACCCTCAATATTCTTAATGTTATTTCTACATTTTAATTAGTTGTGGTATAACTTAAGTAAGCCTTTTACACCCAAAATACAATTTATTCCATAAATCAATGATATAGCTTCTATAATCCCTTTATTCTTTATTCAATGTGGTTAATTTAGTTAAATATATAATAAGATATCTTCCTAGTTATACTCACAATAGTTAGTGATTGTTTCATCTCTAGAGCTTGTAGATATTTGAATTTATGGTTCCCCACTCATATCTTTGGTAACAATTATTTATATTTTACCTAAATTTATTAGTTATCTATAATTTATCCAAAAATTTTAAATTTATATTGTATAGTTTACTTTATAATAATAAAGTTATTATAAATTTCTTATAATATATGGTTTTGGAATAAAAACTTATTTTTTTATTCCATTTAATAAAAAAAACGTGGATTTCACGAAAAACACGATAAAACCGCGTGATTTTGTTCCAAATACCACTGTTGGATTGGACCGAAAAGAATAGCTAGTGCAGGTAAAAGAGGACTTTGTTGTAATTTTTTAGACCAGTAACTAAGATTTTTATGGTAGAAATTATAGATTTTATAGAAGGGTAGTGATTTTTCAAATATTTTTTTAATCATAACTTGGGGAATTGAAGTTAGGTATAGGGTTGGATATCATGAACAAATTTTCCATTACATCAAAACTTATAAATGCTACTAAATTTTCCAAATATTTAATTAAAATTTGTAAAATAGAAATTATTATTTAAACAATTTTATCTTAATTTAGTTTTACAATTAAAATATCAATTTTAGTATCTAATTTTTAATTTAACCATTTTAATTTAAAATTATTTTCTATCTTAATTAATTATGATTACATTTTCATTAGTTATAGTATACTTAAAAAAAACATTTACACACTTAACATAAGTTTTCTATAAATTAATTATTCTCTAAATCAATTAGATATGGTATAGCTTCGTTAAACCCTCAATATTCTTAAGGTTATTTTTGCATTTTAATTAGTTACGATATACCTTAAGTAAGTCCTTTACACCCAAAATACAATTTATTCCATAAATCAATGATATAGCTTCTTTAAACCCTTTATTCTTTATTCAATATGGTTACATTCATATTTTTGAAGTGGCCAAATTCAAGAGGAAGTCATGGCGGAAGCAAATATATTTGCAGATAATATATATTTTGCACATGCGGTCAATTGTATAATATTTGCCAAACGAGATTGCTATTGTTGGAGCTCCAGGTGAAATAGCTGACAACTACGCCTCAACCAGTGGCAACTTAGATTGCAATAAGTGAATTATGATTGGAACTTAGAATTTAACAAGTGATTGCCATTGCCAGACACCCAGGCATCTAGCAACATGCAAAACACACAACCACTATGTGTGCCCGTCTGCCCATTGTTCGCACAAGACATTAATAAAAGTCTGTCGGCATGCACACATGAAAAAACACACCACAGCATAGGCCCCTCTGCTAACCACTTGTCCATACCAGCATACTATCTTCATTACATGAGCATACTATCTTCATTACATGTTCACAGGGCTCACTGACAATTGTGGAGAGAAAAAACTGTTCTGGTCAGCTGTGCTTTTCGTGAGCATAATCATTTCTGACAATTTTGGTGATCTTTGTGAGCATAATCATTTCTGACAATTTTGGTGATCTTTGTAGAAAGGCGGGTGGCAATATATTACAAGATCGTGATTTTTTTATTAAGTATAATGAGTAATCCCAACTTAAACTTAATTAAATTATGAAATAAATAAATAGTTTGTTTATAAATAAATAAATAAATTATTTTTATGTTATTTACTACTTACATATACAAAACATACAAAAGTTATGATTATATTTGTATATCAAAAGTTATGATAATATTATATAATAAATTTTATCTGATTTCTAAATAAAATTAAATTTAATATAATAATATATTATATAATATTATTAATGATGTTTTCCCATTTGAAAATGAAAAAGTATATTCTATCCTCATTAAAAATTTTATATTAAAAAAAGCAACCCTTTCTCACCGTCCTCCTTTTTTTTATCTATCTAACATCTAAAACTTTCTTCTATATATACCTTTTAATAGATAGAGTGAGATACAATCTTTTCAAAAATGGATCTCCGAGGCTGAATTAGAGAGCTCACTACGTGCTTACCAAAGCCTAATATTTGGGCTATATATGTAGATGTAATAGATAGCGTGACCTCTAATTCCCTGTCCCTCATACTCCCACTAGAGGGTTCTAGTAAGTGAACTGCTATTTCTTTCCATTCTCAATTAGGGCCAAACAAGACTGCAAACTACTATTGCTGAAAGTGAGGGCACAGTACAAGACCTGATGAGTTTCAGTTTACTTACTTTTTCAGTATAGCACATTCAGCACGTTCAGCATTTCCTTGCAGCACATGATGATTGCCTTGCCACTGTCGGCATTGCAGATTGACTACTAAAACCTGGAGACCTTTAGTCGTTTTCCAATGGCGTTTGCGGAGAGTTTGGGAAGAGAATGGAAGAGGAAGTCGTAGAAAAGGTGAAAATACTTTTCTTGAAAATTTGTTACAGATGTAATTAATGGACTGTACTTTGTTATTCTTTAATTGTTGAAGAACACGAGGTGAACAATCACGCTATGGAAAAGCAGAATTTGTTTATATAAATTATCATTTAATAGTAATTTAAGACAGTTCTAGAAACTGAAGTGTTTTTCCTCCCCTAAGGTTTGATAATTCACTGTTTTCATTATACCAAGGTTGTTAACTCTATTCACAACTGTAGTTATACATCTCTATTCTGTCAATAATGAATTTTTATTTATACCAAGGTTGTTAACTCTATTCATAACTGTAGTTATACATCTCTATTCTGTCAATAATGAATTTTTATTTCAAACACCGCCAAATTTGTTTTACTCATGCATTCTTCATGTTGGAGAATGTAAAGATAAATGAGAGTGTGAAAGGAGAGAGATTGTTGCTAAGGAATTCGTTGCTGCATCTATGCCACTACCTTTGTCCTACTACAAAGCTGTAAAAGGAGAGAGATTGTTGCTGAGGAATTCGTTGATGCATCTATACCACTATCTTTGTCCTACTACAAAGCTCTCAATACATAAATGTTATTACTAAGCCACTAAGGATGACAAGGAAAATGTTTCCATATTTCAATTAGATGAGTTTAGCATAGACTGTTGTTTCCATACAGATGTCTTTACGAAAACAACCACTGCCATTGCCAGTGACATGTCCTCTACACTTCTTATCCAAATAATAGATGGCTGCTCAAAATCAAAGCCAACGACCTACGAGGTCAGCAAAATTCGACCCACAAGTTTTTCTACCTGATATGATATAAAGTTTATCATCATATTTCTTGAATTTACTTAAGTGTAAATTTAGAAAATATTTTGCATAGCAGTCTCATTGCCATCCATCACAAATTTCAATGTTTCTAAAATAAAATAAGAAACACTTGTAACACACCTATAATAGCTAGAAATATTGTTACTTATATACATTCAATATTGTTACTTATATACATTCAACCATAAAGCATTTTGAAAAATTCTATAACAATTGAATTGTGTAAGCTTATCTATCAAATTTGTTATTTCAATTAAAAAAAAATAAAACAAAACACCCACCAACAAAAACTTCCAAAAAGATTTCACCAAAAACAACTAGATTGAAAGCCTCACTTACTTGAATACAAATATCATTAAATACTAGATAGTAGAGCCTTACAGTGGAGAGTATCTTCGATTAATGAACGACTTGCCATGTCCCACAAGGAAGACCCATACATGAAGACACCACATATACAGCAGAGAAGTCTCAAATTTGATGATCGTCTCTTGTGATTGTTGTCTAACATGATCAGCGGCACCACCAATACGAAGATTGCTGCCACCGTGCACAGCCATTTCAAGATTTCCAGCTGCTAACAGAAACAAAATGAAAAATTACTTTGAAGTTTAAAAATGTTGGTGATAACTTGAATTGATTGAGATGAGTAAACATTAAAATGTTGAAAAATATTTTTATAAAAATATTCACATTTCTGATTGAGATCTTTCTTTGCCCTTAAAATCTTTGATGGAAGAGTATGTGGGTTACCATGAAGAAAATAAAATCAAGATTTCAGTGGTTTGGCTTTGCTTACCCTCTGGTTTGTGTCGGAGTATGTGTAGAATATGCAGATGTTTACCCTCTGGTTTGTGTCGGAGTATGTGTAGAATATGCAAATGTAAATTGCTGTAAGAACAAATCCAGCTAGGTTAATGACCGTCACGGGAATGCTGTTCAGAAAAGCTGCCATGCTTGGCTGCTCGCAGCATACGCCTAGAAATGTAAGTTTCTCCAATCTTAGCCTTCTATGTGATTTTGAAAATGGATTCTTTGTGATTCTGAAAATGGATCCAACTGGAGTGTTTAGTAATTTAAATATTTTTTGGATAATTATTTTCCGGTTCTAAAAATGGATCCAACCAGAGTCTTTAGTAAACTAAATACTAAAGATATAAAACCAAATGCAAAAGGTTTGGATAGAGTTTTGGCAATGAAACGCCCTGCATAGCTTTTGTTAAAATGCTCTTATTGTAAGACTGGTCAAAACATGTTTTTCATGCATGAAAAAATGTTTCCCTACCTTTGCAACGTTCTCACCGTTCAAATTTTTTATTTTTTAAGTGGATGATATTAGAGTGCACTCAGGAATAGAAAGTGTCTTTTCAAAATTTCTGGAAAAACAATTTAAAATTTCTGAAAAAACAATAAGGTTCTGAAATAAAATGGTGTTCTAAGAAAGAAAAAAAATTTAGGAAGTTAAAATGAACATTAAACTGGAGAAGGCGCCGGGGAGATTTAGTCCATGAACCAATATTCAAGTGATATCCTTTTGCATTTCGATATCTTTTGGATTTCGCAAATTATGTTACCATTGAATTGTCTTTAAGATTTCATGTTAAAACACTTTTCACATCGATACAGCTACGAGATTCTGCCTTTGGACGTCGGGGCTTTGCTTGTAGTCAAAGCATATTCCAACTTTGTTGAGGCAGATTTACATGAGGCAGCCTTTGGACGTCGGGTCTTTGCTTGTAGTCAAAGCATATTCCAACTTTGTTGATGCAGATTTACATGAGGTAGTTGAAAATTGCTAGGATTTTATGGCCCATACTTTGAAGCAGAGACCGGCATACTTCGACCATACTTGCTTCTCTCCTCTTCTAAAGGACTGAGAAGAGTAAGGTCATTCGCTAGGCCTGAACTTCAAGTCTAGTAAAATTAATTTCCTCACAGTCTAGTAAAATTAATTCCTACCTTCCGAAGAAGTCAGAAGTCGTTGGACCTCTGAAAACCAGTGTTACCAAATTCGGCCGTATTGCCGAAAAAAATTCGTAAATTCGACAGTTCGATTCGATTTGCGAATTAAAACGCCAATTCGAATTTGGATTCGGTAAACTGCATTTATCTTTGAGTTTACTATATTAGATTTTTCGCAGATTCTTAATAATAGTTACAAATTCGAGGATCGGACTTATGGTTAATAGCATATAATTAACGTTAATAAATGATAATGGTAGATATAGTTTTAGGTAACAAAAAAAATGAAATATTTAGAAATTTATGATAAATTAAAATTTAGAAATTATTTACTATGAAAATTTAAATTTATGATGAATTATAAATTAAATTATTTGAGTAAATAGAAAATTTTTTTTTTTCAAAAATAGATTTTTTATTGAACGTAGTAATTGATATTTAAGTATATATTTTTAAAAAATATTTACAAATATTTAATATATTATTTCATTATCAATTTAAAATACTTGATAATATAAAATTTAGATAGTTTATTGTAATGTGGAATATTTTGGAAATTCACTTTATATTAATTATCATATAATTTATGGTGTAGCAATACAAAAATTCTTAAAACCTATTATCATACTTGCTATTATAAATGTAAAACTAAAAGTCTAATATATAATTTTATGTGCAAATCCAAATAATTTAAAAACATTTTTTTATCATTTTCAATATTATAAATTATACTTTTGAATGATTTAAAATATTGGAAAAATAATATATTTAAATATATGTAAGAGATATATTGCCCAATTTTAATTTTTGGTAACTATGTTTTAAACCATAGCTACCAAATTTGGCTGCAGTGGCCCGAAAATTTTGAAAATACGATAATATGATTTGGGTTTGGTTTCCGCCTGAGATTTTGGAAATTGCAAATCTGGTAAGGTTTTTTTTTAAAATAATTTTTTTTTTTTTTATTAAAAAATTATAGTGAATTGTAAATAGTAGGTGAAAATATTACAATTGAATGGAATAGGGAAATACTTTTATATGTTAAAAAAAAAAAAAAAAAAAAAAAAAAAATTATAATAAAGTGTAAATTGTAGATTAAGAATCATATTACAATTATGATGGAATTTGGTAAAGTGTTTTTAATAATATAAAATTTAATATTTAAAAATAGAAATTTCTATATTATTTAATTTTATAAAAATTATTCTTAATATAAAATTTAATATTTAAATAGAAATTTCTATATTATTCAAAACATTAAAAGTATAAATTTCTAATTTAAAAAAAATGTAGTTACCATCTAAAATTGTTGATAAAAAGTTTAATATTTAAATAGAAATTTCTACATTACTCAAAACATTAAAAACATAATATTCAATATTAAAAAAATTGCAGTTACGAACTAATTTGGTAAGGATTTTTGTTGGTAAAAAATTAAATATTGAAAGATTCAAAATAGAATTTTCTATATTAAAAAAGTATAGTAAATAGTAAGTTGCATATTAAAAAAATTACAGTTGTAAAAAACAATAAATTTTATATTAAAATGTTGTAGAAAATAGTAAGTTTATACTAGTTAAAAATAATAATTTCTTATAACAAAGAATAATAAAATTTTATTTATAAATATTTATAAAATATATAATCTCCATTCTTTTTTATTTGAATTTCATACTTCTCTTCTTTCCCATAATAAAGATATGGGAACCATGAATTAAAGTTTGGGTGTGCTTCTATCTACCTTCTAAACAACTCTTTGAAAAATCTAAAAAAGACATTTAAATTGTTTTAGTTATTAATTAATAATATTATCATTTTTAAGCCTTATATTAAAATTTAGGATTTGATTGAGTGACTTTTTTAAAATATATTGAATATAGAATTTTTTTATATTAAATAATTTAATTTTGGAAGATCTATATTTCCGAAATTTTTCAATATTGTATTTTTGGTAGCCAAATTTTTTCCATACCAAATCGAATTCGAATTCGTATTCGAATTCGAATTCGTATTCGAATTCGAATTCGTATTCGAATTCGAATTCGTATTCGAATTCGAATTTGGTAACTATGCTGAAAACACCTTGTGTAGATGGTGCAACCAAAGGCGTGCGGAGCGAGAGAATACGATTTGGAAAGGAGCGAAGATGCGGGAAGTTGACTGATGGTTAACATGCTGACAACCAAGAAAGTTACATGACACCATTAATGAGCCGATATTCCTAAATGAGCTGATAGGAAAATAAATTGAATGGCCTGTATTAAAAAGCTAAAAAATTTAGAGTTGTCTGTATAAACTTAGGGTAAAGCATTCTTTGAAAACTTAGGGTAAAACTCGCCTGCCACGTTTCTTTGTGCATGTCTTACACACGTCTTTGTGCATGTCTTACACACGTATCCTTCTACTGCCAACACTTTGAACTCGGTGGATGTTTCTGTTCGGTAGTGCCCCATACATACACGGATATTTTTTCAAGTGGCTAAAACAAACTTCCTGCTATGCCGCTCTGAGATTTTGCAGTCGTAAAGCCAAGCCATCCAGGCACATGACTTCAAGCACAAAGAAAGGCCTCACAAATCCAGGCAATAACTAATCAGGTGTGTTTGAAAAAACCCCACGATCTTATGCTAACTGTATTTTTTTTTCTGTATTTTCCACCGTCCTTACAGGAATGACGTCACTCGGCAATTGCCTATTTCAGCTTGAACACTGTATATTTATTCTATTTCTTATATAAAACCTTGTTTTTACCAAAGCCTTTTTGGGTTTCCCCTTTTGAGGGACTCTCACCCCTCGTTGAGATAGTAGGATTTCGAGTCCTGGTTTTATTGCGGGAGAATCTATACATAGACTATCTGCTATGATTACCTAGAAATGTTTCCTTTTTCCTCCATTGTTGTAAGGGTTTTCCTTTGAATTGAATGGTTATTTTTTTAAATTTTAATGCAGCATGAGTTCATGAATTACATACTAAAATAGTAAGGCTTTCTTTTTATGATTGTTATGATATAGTTCCTATTGTTCAAACTGTCCTGGAACTTAGAATATGACTGTATCATGAATTACCAAATAATTGTTCTCTCATTTACGCTTATTTTTATTTGAAAATATTTCCTTCTAATCAGCACAAATGTCGTTATCTGCTGGTCTACAGTTTATAATCACTTCGACTGAAATGGTGCTTAGAACTTGGATTCACACATGTTTTAGTTGTTTCGTGATTTTGGCTCAGTTATTTCGTTTTTGTTTTTAGTAAATACCTCTATCTCGCAATGGTTTCCATTTTGAATTTATATTCCTATGTAAACAATAGTTGTCATAGTCATTAAGGGCGAGCTTCAATATTTGAAGGAATTAAGAGTGTTTTTCTCATACATCGCAAATCTACTAAATTAACATTTACTGTAGTAAAATTCTACATACGTTTTGAATCTACCAAATTACCGGTGAGTGAGCTTCCTCTTTTTGTTATTATTGAATTGCTTTGCAGACCCGTGGAATCTGTTTCCCTCTATGGCTGTTTTGATGACTTCTTGTCTGCATGGAAGAGAATATGCGCCTCTGAATAGATTTCTGTTCTCTAGCACTGTCCATAAAGAACACGGTCTGACCAACTTTTGCAGGTCGGACCAAATTCGATTCATACATAATTACACAATGTTTAATATAGTTATATGACCAGTTTATGGCGTTTGAGTTGAAACTGATTTTAGTGATAAGTAAAGATTATGTGATATGGGTGTTAGTGGTATTATATATATAAAATATAGGAGTGAGTTAAATAATGAACAAATTTAACTTTGGATAAACTTGAAGTAAAATTATATTTAATATTTCACCATCATATAGTTAAAATTAACAATTAACCTAATTATTACTAAAATCAAATTTATCCACTTTTTACTCCCTCGTAATATACAAAACAATATCCACTAATTGAATTTTATTCCTCTTAATGAATACTTTAACGTACAAGCTTTTTGGCCTCCTTAAAATTGAGATGTTAGGAAAAAGATTAACCTACTGCACAATCGCAATGAATAAAGATACAAGCTAACTGTATACCGTAAGAGTTTTTTAAAAATTTAGATGCCCTGGGATGGTTTGTTATTTTTCGTATTTGGGTTCAATTTTCAGAAGGAAAGGCTACTCATTTGACATTTTGACATTTTTCAAATGGAAAGATAACCAGGAAAGGCTACTGATTTGACATTTTGAGGGGCATCTTGACATTTGATATGAACATGGATGTGAGACATCATTTTCGGTATGCCCTTTCGTACCTGCAACTTACACCCTTTTGTTTAGTTTCTGGGCTCTCTGGATTTCTATTTACTTTAAAATAGTAATACAAATTCAGTAATACAAATTCAGTGTAAATTGAATTTTAGAATAGAAATACAAATTCAATTTCTAAATTCAGTGTAAATTGAATTTTAGAATAGAAATACAAATTCAATTTCTATTTACTTTAGAATATAAATACACATTCAATTTTTAACTTTAAGTTTCCAGAAATATAGATAGATAACCGAGAAAAGTTACTCATTTCTATTTACTACTTTATTATACGAATAAAGATTCAAATTCAATTTTCTAGAAATAAATAGATAACCTGGAAAAGCTACTATTTTCTATTTACTTTATAATATGAATAAAAATTCAATTTCCCAGAAATAAGTAGATAACCAGGAAAAACTAATCATTTGCTATTTGATAGGAACAACAATGTGAGACATCCTTACATTTTTTTTAGATATTCGAGGATGGATCTATCTCTGCACGCCTCCATTAATGCGCACCTGCAACAGCAATATTCAAGCATACTGTCAAACAAAACGCCCAGAATTTGAATGAATTTCAAGTAAAAAAATTTGGGCAGCCGAACCTTACGCTGGAGTGAAGAAGAGCTACGACAGAGGGTTACTTCGGGACTCCAGCAAAAAATTAGAAGAGCTTTTCCCTAAGGTAATGGAGCCGAGAATGAGAGATCTGTATTTTAAAAGAGGTATGGGCTGCGAACGCAGCTGCATGCATGTTGCCACGAAGCGATGGGTTGTTAGCTTGCCACCACGAAGCACATGTCACAATAAAACGTGTTGAAGTCTTGCAATATCAGAAAATATTGGTTAAATCGATCAGTACTGCGTATAATCAATCGGTCCCGTAACATTGGTTAAATGGATTAAAAACATAATGTGAAAACCGTGTTAAGAAAACCCCATTTTAAAAACTTTGCATAAAAAAACTCGTTAAAAACTTATTTACGAACTTTGGATAAGAAAAGCGTTGCAGGTGTATTTTTCCCTCGATACGCGTGAAGTTTCCAATAAGAGGTAAAAAAGAAAACTTTGGATAAATTGTGTAGCAACCTAAATTAATGTTCGAAAACTTTGGATAAAATTTGGGAAACATAAAAAAATTTGGTTATTAATTGGTTGTCAGCGATCGATCGATCGCTAATAGTCCCAGGCAAGGACTAATAAAGAGGCTTTTAAATTTATCAATGTAAATAACAAAAAGTTAAATTAAATATTTTTAAAATTTTCATTCTAATATTGAAAACTGTAAAAATGGAAGAAATAAGATCATTGAAAAAATGATAAGATATGGGCTAATGATGGTGTATTTCATATTATTCAGTAAGTTTAATAAAAAAAATTCATTTTTAATATTTTTTTAAGCATAAATTTTATAGATGTACTTATTTTAATTTTGTGGGGTTTGGTGAAATTATTAGTTATTAGTTTTAGGTGTGTTTTAATATTTTTTAACACACATTTTATAGATTTACTTATTTTAATTTTATGTGGTTTGCTAAAATTATTAGTTATTAGTTTTAGGTGTGTTTTAATATTTATTTTATTTAAATTATATTGTTTGAAAAAAAAATTATCAGTGAAATTGACATTTATGAATATTTACTATATTTAATTTGATTTAGCCAAAGGGTCATTTTACAGCTTAATATGAGGGATGTGTAAGTTTGTCTATTTATGCCTTTAAAAAAATAAATAAATAAATAATTTTTTGTTTTAAATAGATATTATCACTATAGTTTAAAAAAATTGAATGTATTCTAAAGTAATTAGAAGTAAAAAAATGTATGAATTAGATCTAATCTTAATTTTTCAAAAATATTTCACCAAGAGATTTAAATAAACTATTTGAAGATCTATGTTAACTAAGTTATGTCAATATCAACTTCATATATATCTATATGTAGAAAAAAAAGTTTTTATGATTAATTTTTTTTTGTTATATATATACTCTATTTAGCATTCAAAAATACAATGAAAAACAACACATTGTGTTTTGCATTCTAAAAAAAATTGCACATCAAGAAATTTGATTCCACTAAGGTTATATTAAATCCGTACTTAAAATGGGTTTGATTCCTCTAAGCTCATATTAGATCCGTACTTAAAATGCATCTATATCTATACTTAAAATGGTATGTTGGTATTATAGATAAATTTATTATCATTTTATATCTCAATTTCAAACTTCATATCATGTAAAAATGTAATATTATCTATTTTCTAATTTTATTCTATTCTTTTAGGTCTAATAATTAAGTCTTAACATCTATGGTGACGTAATTTAAATATTATGTCTAGTATGTATTGTTCACACTAGAAGTAATGGAAAGGAAAATAATGGAAAGATCTTATCTTTTCTTATCACAAGCAATTTATGTTTATAATTGAAATATATTATTAGTGCTAAAAATAAATTCATTCCATTAATTGGAATTTGTATATATAGCTTCTTGATTTATCTTACATTTTCATTAAAATTGGATTCAATAAAGTGAAATAAATAATTTAAATAACCAAATAAAAAAAAGTGGTAATAGAGGTTACCCTTTCGGGCTATATACTTGGGTTTCCTTAAATAGATGAACCATTCATTAAAAACAATAAAAAATACTTTACATCAACAATGACACCTAGTCTTCAATAGAGCCTTTTAGGTTCTTCATGAAGGGCCGTGGCACTAGTATGTGAACCATGTTTATCTCTTCACATTCAAAATAACATATTTTTCGTATAGAAAGTACTATTGTACACATTATATTCTCCTACTCCCTTATATGGAATATAATATATAAACGACTCGAACTTTGTTTATGAAGTGACATAATATAATTCGAGGTCCCTTTTTAATATCATTCTAAATTCGTCCGTTTTCTTACGAGATGAATTTATTTTTTATATTTTGACTTTAAACAATAGTCAATGGAACTATAAGTCCGCGCAATATATATATACCATTGATGCAACATAAAAAATGATAGGCATTAAGTCATATTATGCAAAATAAAATAAAATTGACAACCATTTTAGTTATTTCACTACCACACTTGCCTAAACACTATCAGATTTTATTTTTTCTACTAAAGAATCTTCATTTTCAGTCATCAATAAATTTCATAGCTGTTCAACATCACTTATATGGAATACAACTAATCAATATTTATTGCTGACTTATTTCAATGAAATTTCCATAATTGTTGTTGACACTTAATCTTCACGATTGGGTGAATTCATGTAAATAATTAAATTAGGAATGTGAACAGTGATTAGGAGATGAACTGAACAGTCACACCCTTTTGTACATAACAATAACATACTTGATGGAATATATGAATTAGTTTGCCTGGCCTAACATGGTATCAGAGCCAGCTCCCAAAATAGTTGTAACTCCCTTCTGCCTACTACTCTCTGTCCACTGCCTACTGCTTTCTGTCCACTGTTTGCTGCTCTCTGTCCCCTCCATGATTGTTGCCACTGTCTAACTCATTGTTGGAAGAAGCAACAACATAATGTTTGAATTGTTTCTCTGCATTAAACAAACCAATCCGCCCTTTATTTCTCTGCGTTGAACAAACCATTTTGCCCATTGTTTCAAGTGTTGGAAGCTCGTTTGATTATAGGGAGGCTGGGTGTCTGGAAACAATTTTTATATTAAAATCAATTATGCATGAAAAGTCACACTGATATGGTGATTTTACTAGGCAAGCTGAGTACGATTTTTATTATTATACATGAAAATCTACCCTGACATTTTACATGTGCTGAAGTTTTTAACGTTGTGCTAAAGTTTTTTAACGTTGGCCTGAAGTATTTTAACTTTGTGCTGAAGTTTTTTAACGCTAGCCTGAAGTATTTTAACGTTGTGCTAAAGTGTTTTAATGCTGGCCCGAAGTATTTTAATGTTGTGCTGAAGTTTTTAACGTTGCCCTGAAGTTTTTGGGTATTATATGAATCTGCATTGTGGGTAGCTCTTACATACTTGCCCCGAATCCAGATAGTTTTTGTTTCAATAGTTTGTACTGTATGTCCATCAAACAAGTTTGGGACTCTTTCGATGCTCTAGCACGGAATCTTATAGTCGCGAACTCCGCGGATATTGTTGGCATTCATCTTTGCCGAATACATTG